>JAYMSW010002214.1:0-14302 GCA_036897725.1 Erodium texanum | reverse complement strand
GCGTTTTAGGCGGTCGCTTAAGGCCCCCAAGTGGACAAGGCCTCGAATTGTAAAAAATATTGGGTTTTAGGATTGGCCCGTCTCAGAAGCTCGAGTAAGGCCCGACCTCATGATGACGCGTCTTCACACTTGTCATTGTGGAGATGAAGTGTTCGGCATGGCATTACTTTGGGAAGTTGAATCGACACGGTGTCATTATTCAGTATCGAGAGAAACGAGAAGAGAGGAAGAAAAGTGAGAGTTAAGGTTAGGGATCTGAGAGAAGGAAGAAGAAGATAAGATGAAGAAACGGAGAGAGGGAGGGTTAGGGATTCGACGTCACCAATGAGGACCTTATCAACTCCGACCACACCGTCGTGCTCGTCGATTTGTCCGATTCCACTAGTTACGAAGCGTCCGAGCAGAGGTATTTGAACAATAATTTTCTGGGTTTTGGAAGTTTTTTCTATTTCGTTTACTGCATCTAGTAATTTATTTTCCTATATTAAGATCTAGGTTTTGAAATTGAATGATATTTGATATGATTTGAATGGATATACACATCCATTTTCTTCCTTGAACAGGAAAGGAATTGTGATATTGTCAAACTTAAAGAAGCATTTTTTCATAATTTTGGTGGAGGGCAATCAGATGTAAAGGAAAATAGATATATTGTGCTTTAAACATTTTGATTATCAAATTAGTGCAAATTTGACTCATTTAAGGTCTTTCACCATTGTTGATGGTATACTTGAGCTGTAATAGCTTAAGATATCAGAAGTTGAGGTTGTTATATGCAGTTTCTTCTTGATAGCTAAAAAGAATCTTGGTAGACTAAACCATTGGCTTGTATGTCTCTTTATAATAATAGATCTTTTAATATGCATGATATATGATGGTCCTGTGATCTTTCTGGGATTAATTGTAAGAATGTTGAGTTAGTTCAATTTTATGTTTAGGGGTATTATCATTGTGAAATTACGTCGTAGGCAAGAGCTGAAGCTGAGGGCAATAGCCAGAAAAGGGACCGCGAAGGATCACGCTAAATGGTCACTTTTATGAATGAACCGGAGATTTACATCAATGAAGACTTGATGGAGACTTTGTCTCTTGAGGAAGAGAAATTGGGTTGAGAGTAGGCCTACCAAAGTGTTTGACATTGATCCTAATACTCATCAGGTTAGTCATCCTTATAATTTTCATTGTTTTTATTTTATGATAGTGTCATTACATGCTTCTATTGTATATCCCACATTTGAAGTACCGATAAAACTTAACTTTAAAAAAAAAATTGAATAAGATGCATAAAAAGTAGTTGCTCTCCAAGACTTTCTTTGTTCACATAAGGGTATGTTTCAAGTCATGTTTGCTCATTGTTATTATGGTATTATTGCTTTTGTGTATTCGATTTCACTGTGTTGAGGTGTATAGTGATCTTCCTATACTTTTTTCTTTGAAACTTGATCTTGCTATAGCTAATAGATGAAAAATAGAAGGAATAGAGAAGCATATGTCCTATACTTATATATGAAAAATGGATGTGTTTAAATGTTGGTTCTACGCTTATTGTGGCTTGAGTTATGAAATAACCTTTTTTGTATACCTTGTTTGTATCATGTTGACTGTCCCTGTAATTGTTGCAACATTAGGCAGGGAGAAATTTCTCCAAATTGAAGTTGATCAAAAATTATTTGAGATCAACAATGTCCTGTGAAAGGCTAAATGGATTAGTTAGTATATCCATTGAAAACACATTTCTAAATGAAATTGACCTCGATACTTTTATGAAGGACTTTGCATATGTCAAAGCTAGAAGAATTAATTTTATGTATCATTGTTTACTAATGTTTTATTGAGAGAGCAACATGTACAATTGAGGCTTAGAGACTTGAAAACTGAAAGCAACATGTATAATTGTTGTATTTATAGTATGATTTAATGTATTAAATGAGATGAATATGTAATAGAAATTATACGGAGTAAGGTTTTTTGATATCCCATCCAATTAGGTGTAACTTGTGTGGTTATTAATAAAATTTAGGAGTGTCGTCTCCTTTTTGTAATGCAAAAGGTTCTACTAGTTGGGGGCAAAAAAATTGAGGGTTCGATTAGTTAGCAAAAAATATATTTTAGGCCTTATTTTTTGAAATCGCCTAAGGCCTCCAAAGGGTTAGGGCCGAGCCTGATTGCATACACCGAGATATTTATTTATTATATTGACAACGAAAATGACGTCAAGACTTGCAATATGATCATTTATTATTTTTTATGTGATGCTGATATTTTTAATATTACTTTACGTTATTGTTTACGTTATTCTATTATAATTTTTTTATTGGTGTCTGTCCTCATTAAAATAGCCGGCACCATCACTTGATGAGTCGTTTCATTCCCTTGACATGTCCTTTTGGATCAGATCCTTATGAGTAATAATTCTATTTCTTATAAGACAAATGATTTTTTTATCTAATTACCAATGCAATCATAAGCTTATAAGAACAAGTGCAACACGATTTTTTTTCATGGTGCTTTCGTCGAGTTTGTCTGACTCCAGGCGCTGAGTAGTGGAGAAACAATAAGTAGAATCATTTCTCCGACTGCAGGTTTGGAGTCGACTCCAAGCGTCAGCATAAAATTGAGAACGAATGTTGAGGCGACACATGGCGAAGAGAAGAGCCATTATCTGTTACTTTTTTTTTTCAAAATTAGAAGTTTCGCAACTCTGTAAATACAATACTATTCTCCTTCACTATTTACGGTACCAATGGACAGAGTTTATTCTTCTTCTTTTTTCAATTCCTCTCTACCATTTGTTCTCATGGAGCCCAATAATAACAACCAATATTCCAACCCATTCACGACCGATTTTTTTATCGACCTAAATCAATCTATTATCATGAATATACTTACACAAAACTCTCAATCGTCTCCACTACCCCACAACCCACTTTATAATAATCCCAATGCTTGCTAATTTCTTCTACAATAATTGTTCTAATCTCTCAATATATAAAATCTTTGTAAAATGAAATAAAAGAAACAAATAAGTAGTTAAGAGAATTAAAACCAATTTAAAAAAATTAAGGATCACATAAGCGCTAACGAATATAACGCTGAACCTAATTATAACCGGAAACCGCTGCTTTTATATTCTCTCTTCTACATGTCTCCTCTCTCCTATAAAGAACCGACATTTTTGCCGTTTAGGATTGTGCACTTCTCTAAATGATCTATTCCTTAAACATCGTAGACTGGTAGGTGGCCTAGCGTTTCTCCAAACACTCAAAACGACACCACCAACACGTACAAAACGGCAGGAGACGTGGCTAACCCACACGCTGACTCCTAAATTCCTGTTCAGTTTCTCTATCTTCACGCACTCACACACACACACTCCTCCGCGGAGTCCACGCCACGACACGTTCCCCCATTTTCGAAACCTCCTTAGCCCTAGCCGGAATCGCCGTCGCATGCTCGATCTCTGCTCCGATTTTGCTCCGGAATCGATCCCCCCCTAGAGGAACCGAAGATGTCGTCGTGGCTGAGATCGGCGGTGAACAAAGCCGTGGAGGTTGGGAACAAGAACAACCTCACTCGCACCGTCAAGAACTACGCCGACACCGTCGTCCATCAAGCCGGCCAGGCCGTAGCCGGAGGCGCCAAGCTCTTCCAGGACCGAATCGTACTTCTCTCTTTCTATTGTTGCTCTCTCGCTATGTTTTTCATTCTGATGCCTCCTTGACCGCGATAATAGGAGAACCGTAGTTTTTAGTTTGAAATGCTTTGGTTTCGTGTGCATTTTGTTAGCTATTTCATTCCAATGCCTGGAGAAATTGCTGAACGTTTGCTACTAGGGTTTTGGCATTTTTGCATATCTTGAACTGTTTGAAGTTTTCCATATGCTGTTACTTATTTTGGCGGGAGATAGTATCTTACCTTGTATAGTGTAATGTAGTTTTATGTTTGATTTTGTTTGGTAGCTTCAAAACTTCAAGTTCGAAATTGCCTTTTTTGAGACTGCAATGGAGCTACCTAAATCTAACAGCCATAAAGGCATAGACAGCAAAAAAGAAAAAGAAAATAATAACAAAACTTAGTCCAGGGACTAAATTAGAACAAAGAGCTGAACAATGGGGTCTGGTGAGTGAGGTAAATTGATTGGCCTGGTTCTGGTTGATTTCATTACATGCTAGATAATGTTTTTCAATTAGGTATTTATATAAACATTTTATGGAGTTACAATGGCATGCTTTATCTTCTTAAATTAGTTCATGTTCTTTTTTTTATTATTATCATAGTGTTTGTGCATATATGTATGTGTATTCTCAGCACATCAGAAGTCCCAATCTCTTATTGATGTTGTTGTCTCTTTGTCCAATGAAATTTTGCTTTTTCATGCCATTGCAGGGTGCTCGAAATGTCAAGAGCGCCAAACTTACCATTAAAAGATTGGAAGAAGCGGCTGTTTCTTGTAAAGGGGCTGAAAGAACTCAATTGCTGAGGAGATGGTTAGTTGTGCTGAAAGAAATTGAAAAAAGATCTTTCAATGGATCATCTGAAGGTGAAGGAAAGAATCTTGAAGAGAACCTTGATTATGATGGATCCAAAGACAACCTTACTAGACCATCATCGGTTAGTAAATCCTTATTATCTTTGCTTTCCGTATGTTTAGGTGGTTCTGTTTTGGATTTACAATTTTTAAGCATTTTTTATTCAATCAGTTTTTCTGATCAGTAAATTCTTAATTGTTTGTATTAACATTTTGCTATAATGGATAGGTTCTCTATTTCGACAATGATGCTGAGGGTGAACCTATGAATTTTCGTGATGTTTTTCTTCATAGTCAGGCTCTGGAGGGCATTACATTGTCTATGGTATGCTTAACTTACTTTCAGCCATTTGTATATAGTAGCTTCAATAACTATCCAAAATTGTTGAAGATAAATCCACCCCACTGTTTTGAAACCTCGAATATACTATATTTAGGACATACGAAAGTTCAAATTTTAGATAAATATGATCTATGTTATTTTATTTAATTTTTCCTGTATTATTTATTACTTCATAAGTATTGTGCTTTACAATTTTCTTTAAAATGGTTGCTATTTTCACATATTTCTTAAATGAATGATTTTTTTGGTGAGGATTTGTCCAAGTTTTTCCTCTATTGGCCAAGCTCATCATTTATCGAAAGTTTAGAAGTTTTTGTCTGGGTAAGAACTTCGATTGAATAATAATATCCATATCAGTATCATCCTGAATGGAGTCTTTCCTTACCTTTTCTTTTTGTATAGTTTTTTTAATTGCTGAATTTGAGGTTAACTCTTTTATCATGTGACTCAGATTCTTGAAGCACCAAATGAGGAAGAAGTGGCTCTGCTCCTAGAGATGTTTGGGTGAGTCCTAATGTATCATCAATTCATCATATTGCTTTTAAGGGTGGTTTGCTGTCCTAGAGTGGGATTATATTCTTGCCGGGATAAACATGGTTCTACTTATTAGCGTGATATAAAGGCTCTGATGTGGTTACCATCATAGAATTTGTGATTAATTTAGTTTTTATTTTATGTTCAATTTCATTTGTCTGATTAGCAAGTCTAAAATGAATTTACTGTTAGAGTTGGCATGTGTTGGATCTGAATCTTCTTTTGCAATATATTGCAGACTATGTCTTACTGGAGGAAAAGAAATTCATAATGCAATAGTAAGCAGTATACAAGATCTAGCAAAGGCCTTTTCAGCCTATGAAGATGAAGTATTGGTAAAGACTTGAAATGTTCTTTATTACTAGAGTATATGCATATGGCATGAGAAAACTTGCGGGGTACCTTTTATTTTTATTTTTATTTTTTAAAACCTTGTAATACTGGTGGATATTTGAATTTTATTTGATTAAAGCCCATGTTAGGATAACTATCATCCAAAGATTGAAACACAATTTTCCTGATCTTTTTTTTATTCATTTTCTTTCCTCAATGGGAAGTGAAGAATTTTCCATAAACGAAGTAAATAAAAAAAACATAACCTTTTTCTTTAGTTTCTTTTAAATAGATCATTAACCATTACACCACATTGAATGGGCACTTGATTTTACTAAGGGAACCTCACAATTGTCCTGATTTTATGCATGTATATGATAGCTGTGCCTGATTTCGTGCACTAGTTTTTGGATTTCTAATTCGTGCTTTATTAATTTAAATTGTTTGTTCTTCAGGTAAAGCGAGAGGAGTTACTTCAATTTGCACAAAATGCGATTACAGGATTGAAAATTAGTGCTGATCTTGGAAGGTGATAATTGAAGATTTATCCTCTTTCAACTTTTATCTCTTTCCTTCTTTATCTCTTATGCTCATTGATAGGAAGTGGCTATATCGCTCATATGAGTTGCAGATGTCATGTGCGATGTATGGTTAATGCTTTATATTGCTGTGTTTCTTTGAAGGATTATGCTTCCTTTATGTAGGCATGATTTAGTTTTTGTCAAGTTGAACCTCTCCCTCTTAACAGGATGATAATGGGGTTTCTTGATTGATTCAGATTGCCAGCTGTTTGCTTACTCAGCTTTTTAGAAGATTTTCAGAATCTTATGAAAAGAAGTATGTCTAGTTAATGCATTGTTCTTACAATCTCCTTTATCTGCTTTCTGGTCACAGAATAGATGCCGAAACCAGTAACCTAAAGAAAAAGGTTGATGTTATGACATCCTCTCAAGAGCCTTTAAATGAAGGTTTTGACAAGGTTTCTAAAGAATCAACTAAAGCAACAATAGAGGTCAGCTTATTTATTGCAACAATCATTTTAAACTACCATTTCTATTTTCCGTTTGTTTGGATTATCATAATGATTAGGAGCAATACTATGGTAAGCAAATTGTGATTCACGTAGATGGTTGGAATTTTTCATTCACTGAAGTTCTGACTGATCATAAAATTTTATATTATGTACATCACTGCCTACATGGTTATTAGCAAAACTTGTGTACTTGCTGTTGGTCTTTGGGATATGTTTCCAAAAGAGCATAATTACTTTCATTCTATTATGATGACATGTTATGTCATATGTAATATAACTACCCACTAATTCTGCCAGGCTTTGAAAGGAGCATTGTCACAAATTCGAGCGTGTTCCAGAATAGAAGGGTTATTGTTAAGAAAGAAAACTCTAAATAACGGAGACTCCCCTGAGATCCATGCTCAAAAGGTGTGCTTGTTGTGTTCTTCTTTATTGTTTTCTGCCATATTGTACATATTCTATAGTTATTATTTGCTAATGAGGAGTAAGGACTAGATGTCTGCATAAGTAAACTAAAAGTATAATGAGGGAATTATCATAAATCCTATATCATTTCCCTTGGTGAATATAGAAAGTCTTCTATCAGTTTTTAGAAAACCATTCTTAGTCCGTGTAGTAGTCTTAAACTATGTAAACAAATGCTGAATAGTGTCAAAAGTGGTGCCGGAAGTGGAACATAGCTACTACAATTACTGTTTGCCACACCACTTGTTAGGGTGGAAGTGTCTGAAGAAAAGAAAAATATTTTGACTTTAGGGTAAATGAATGCAAATCCCCTATAATTATCATGATGTATGCTCTGTTGCTCACCAAATATGCACACATACTGACATACATGTGCCTCATACGTCTACCAAATCAGATTCTCACACTTCTCCATGTCCTGGAAGCATAACTTGTTTCTATGTTCATTAGTTATAATGTCAAACCAAGATTTCATTGTGGCTTTTGTCTTGCATAATTTGTGATCCTTTGGACAATTTTGTTTCTTCTCTTTTATCGTACATAATAGATGATACATTCATACTTATTCGTTCTTCTGTAGTTAATTCCTCTAAGGTTGTAAATTTTACTGCTACCAACCTAACTACATATAGATGAGCAGATTGACAAATTGAAGGTGTTGTCAGAATCTTTGGCTAGTTCTACCACAAAAGCTGAAAAGCGCATTTCAGATAACAGGTACAATATCACCCTCCGAAATATTGTGCTATTTTTTTTTTTTTTTTTTATATATTTAATCTATATATACACCCACCCACTCAGAACTGTTTTGTTACTTCATTAAGGAGCCACTATATATGGTTCCATTCAAACGTTTATTAGGTCGTTAGCTTATTGTTGCCCTTTTCTTAGTTAAACTTCTTATATTTAAATTTGCACCTCCACTTGCGGAATTGTTTGATTATATTCCATACTGATAGTATTTTTTATTGGCTAAATCAAGTGTGTCAAGGCTTTGGGCTGAAGACCTTGCTTATGTATAAGGGAGTGCCATAGATTTTTTAATTCTTAAATTTCTTTTTAAGATGATGTATCAAGAAATGGGATCAAGACCTCCCTTATGTAGAAGGGAACTCTAATTTTAGCCATTTGACCCCCCACTCCACCTTGAGAAAGGCTCAGCAGAGTTGGGAGAGGGAGTAGGAGGCCCAATAAGGGCTGAATATCAAGGGCTGTAAAGAGAGAAAGGCCCAGTAAGGGATTAAAAGAGAGAGAGAGAGGCCCAATAAGGGCTGAATACAGAGAGGCTCACCAAAAGTTTGGAGGTGACCCGCTGTTGGGAGTTGAACCCAGGTCTCCAAGACCCAAGTCTAAGTGCCTGACCAGCTGGACAAGCAAGTTTTGGTCATACAGGTCATGTCACTTGCAGAGTTCAGTAGTAGTTTTCTTATATCATGCGTTGGTCCCCCTATTATTTCCTAATAACTAATTTTAAGTGCCAAGAAAGTATTTTTTTAGTTCTAAATTGCTTATTGTCTCCCCAAGATCACTTTTAGATATTTGAACCCCCTTACTGAAAGTTCACAATAACTTTACAACTTACGTGTTCTAGTCTGTGTTTTTTTATCAGTAATACTCGTAGTTTTAAAAATCCCTTAGAGGCTTACCCCTAGATGAGGTGGTTGGAATTAAGATCTGAAGCTATGCCTCACACCTTAGCTCTGAGCCTTACACCTCACAAAAATTGGATCCTACTGAGGCTTATGCCTCGCCGCTTCACGCACTTGAGACTTCTCGATACCTTAGCTGAACCTGGTTGTTTTAGTTGATGTTTTTTGTTGTTGTGTTTTTTATTTTTAGTATCAAAATTTGTTGGGTTTTTTTAAATGATGTATTTGGGCTCAAAATCAAACCCTAAATATCATAAAAAGAAAATCAAAACCCTACACTTATTCTCTTATTTCTTCATATCTCCTGAGGAAGAGTGAATTTGAAGGAGGTGATTCCGTGAGTGCTGATGTATTAATGAGTTATGCTAATTGATTACTCTTCAGAAAATGATGTTTATTTCTTGGACATTTGAGTTGGACACCGAACATGAAATATGTTGTCTTGTCTTTATGTTTAGACTTTAAATCTATTATTTCTCTATTAATTAAGAACTTTTATTTTAATGAACTTTATGATTTTAAGACATAATTCCTAATTTGATGAATTTAATGACTTTGTTATGAAATTATGAGTTGTTTCTTATGAATTGTGTGAGATATATGATATTTTATAAATTTGTTGTTCTTATTATTAAGGCTTACGCCTTGCGGTGCTATGAGAAAACTTCTTGGTTCTCGATTATGCATTTCAAAACCTTGGTAATACCACCACCTACCAGGTTTGAACCCTGACCATTTGGCTACCACCACCTACCAGGCTTGAACCCTGATCATTTGGCCAAGGACCCCAAGTACTTGATCACTTGGTCCAGTAGGCACTGGCATTGTAGTTTGTACTTGATATATCATTCTTTTGCAGTTGATGACAGGGTTTAAATAACTTTTATGTCTTTCATTATACTTGGTGTTAGAGTTCAAAAAGAGGAGGCTTTAAAAGTTCGTGTGGCCAAAGCCAATGAAGTTGGTGAAAAAGAGAAGGTAATGGACTATAGCATACTAGTGGCAATGATTTCTTTTCTTGTTCCCCACGTTACTACTACAGAAGGCAAACGCAGTACTATGGCTATTCATGGTTCTGCTTAACAGTAGTTCATATATTTTAACTATTTCTGGAAAAATGCTCTGGGGGTATCCTTCTTGTTTATTGTCTCATCTAAATATGTGAGTTTAATAATTATGTAGTTGCTCTTATGGCTGCATTTTTCTATAATTATAATTTGCACCTTTTTTTTCTTACCCTAATAATCTTTTCCTCTATTTAATAGTTCTATAGTTTTGGTGGACAGCTGGCTGTTCTAGCAAACTAATGAGAAACTAATGTTGGTTAATTGATTCTTCCTTCTTTTCCTTTAATGTTATATATCTAGGAATTATCAACTGAGATCGCAGGACTTGAGAAAAAAAGAGATGAACTTGAAGCTGAACTGAAAAAGGTATTTGCACTTTGGATTCTTTTATTATCTCGTAATATCCACTAAGTAGATAAATGTTAATTTATGCAGTGAAATTCTTCTCAAATCTTTTTTTCAATCTCATGTCATACCCATATTCTACCCTTTGTATCCTGTTCCCCATGTTTTTAATTTGTTCCTATACCTCTCCTCTATGTTTGAAGTATATGTGATTGTCATCATTACTCAGTGAAAAGGATGTAGTTACTAAAAATGTTCTGTCCATGATGTCAAGCAATTTGCACCACTTCAGGCCTCCCTATACACCAAAGCGCTTAATTGACATGGGGTTTGCACAATATAACAATTAGTGTAATGGCAATATGATTCCAGTGTACTGCAAGGTTGTACCATCCCTGTTGTCTCCAAAGGTGGGGTTATATATTGTAGAGTGTTGGGGGAACTCTGCTGTTCTCCAAGTACATTATTTTGGGGAGGCTTGGATGTATCCATTCAACGAGTGATAAATGATACAAAAGTAAATAGTGTTGGTGACCACAAGTTTTTGTTGGCGATGATGTACTTTCAAACTGTGATTTTGAAACAGGCTGAACTATTTGTCGCTTTTACCTCTTGCTGATTGCAAGTAATTTAACTATTGCACGTGGCGTAGGTTAATATCTCCTTGGCTGCTGCTCAAGCACGCCTTCGCAATACCAGGGAAGAGATAGACCAGTTCGATGAAGCAAACAATCAGATTGTTGCGCACCTAAAAACAAAGGTTTCTATTACCATCCCCTAGTTCCTCTCATAGTTCTAACCTGAGAAGTACTTGTACAGTTGTGCTATATGTCTGAATATGCTCCCATCTCATCATTTTATTTGTTTCTTTGTTTACTATGTGGTGTGGAATTACAGGAAGACGAACTGTTGAAATCCATATCCTCTTGTAGGGTGGAAAAAAATGTTCTTAGTACCTGGATTAATTTTCTTGAAGATACATGGGCTCTCCAATGCTTACATACAGAAACAAAGGAGAAGCAGGTCAAGTATGTACTTACACTTTCTTCTATTAAAGTCCAAGGCACATAGTACACATCCATTATTATTACTCCCTCCTTCCCACAATTTAAGTGCCTGGTGCCCCGTTTTACTATTTTAAAATT
Source organism: Erodium texanum (assembly GCA_036897725.1). Lineage (NCBI taxonomy): Eukaryota > Viridiplantae > Streptophyta > Magnoliopsida > Geraniales > Geraniaceae > Erodium > Erodium texanum. The sequence goes on along the minus strand of JAYMSW010002214.1, from coordinate 2,860 downwards.
TTAAGCATTCATATTTTAGAGGTTAGATTTTCCATCCCTTACCCCATATGTTCCCATGTCACATGTGCCCAAGGTCCTAAAACTCGGCGAGTTGTTGGGAGATATCGGCAAGACATGTTTTGTATTAAATAAATAAATAATATAATAGACAAAAAGTAGCAGTTGTTTAATAAAAGAAGACAGTATCAAACCCATTTTAGTTCATTTTAGTTCATCTCTTTTTTTGTTCTTGCTGTGCACAAGTACAAATTTTCATATACACTTTAGAATTGTAAATCAAAACTCGTTGACTAAGGTTTGATTGAGTTGACCAAATTTGACCTAGTTTTGACCGATTTTCACGTATCGTGGAAAACGGTCAAAACGTGGTGGTTAAGTTTCACTGAGAATCGAGGAGATATAGGGTTATTAAGAACACTGCATGTGCCCACTACCAAATTTGTTATAATTAACTTATGGAGGGATATTATTTTTAATCCGTGCTTTAATAACTAACTAAAATGGAAATGAGACACTTATTCTAGCACGGAAGGAGTATTTTTCAAAATTTGCTAGAACCCTCTGCCTGGAAGTGGAGAAATGCTCTAAAAAATTCTCTCTGTGATAATGTATTGAGTGCCTTGGTATTTTGGTACTAATTGCTTATGTGCCCTCTTTTTCAAGGGATGAACTGGAGAAACATGAGGATTATTTTATGAACTTGGCCATTCATCTTCTCTCTGCTTATAAGGTGTCATTAGATTCCTGTTTTTCTTATAGTATTATAATTATAGATATTATTGTGTATAAAACATGTATTGCTTTTGCAGAAAGAGTTAGGCCCTGCTATTGCTCGTATAGCAAAATATGTAGAGAACCTAAAGAATTTGAGTGAGGGGTAATGTATTTAATTTCACTGATAATTTCGACCTGTTTTTTTCTTTCCAGTTTTAATATTCCTATTTACTTATTTTGATAAAACAGGTCAGGGGTGCCATCAAGTGTGGATACTGAGGAATCTGAAGGATTAAACCCGAGGAGAAATCTAGAGGAGGAATATTTGGACTATGAAGCCAAGGTATGCATCACATTTTTCATACTTTCTGACTTGAGATTTTGTACCTTTTTTAATCAAAACAATATAAGTAATATTGCAACAATAATTATCTGTCTTCTAAGCATGTTATACTTATGTGTACATAGCTTTTGCATCAAATATTGGTTTGAGGGACTTAGTATTTCCAACAAATTCTGATATATTTTTCTCGTTTCAGATTGTAACCACCTTCAGTGTGGTGGATCACATGAAAGAGCAGTTTTATGCCCATCAGGCTCAAGTCTCCAGGTGGGCAATTATTGTTGTCTGCTTCTGCAATTTTCATTTTATAATGTATTGCATATGTTTTTCACGCATTTCATCACTTAATCCAGGAAAGATGATACTCGGGTGAAGGAACTATTCGATGATGTTGAAAAGGTAAGAGGAGAATTTGAATCCATTGAGAGACCAACTCTGGAGATTGAGACTCCGGCCTCAAAGCCAGATACTCCATCGAGCGAAAAGTCACAGACAAGCCCATTCCATCCCGAGTCTGTAGAATCTAAGACAGACAAGCATCCTGTGCAAAGTACAACCAAAGCAGAGCCAGTGCAGAGTACAACCAAAGCAGAGCCTGTGCTTGATGCTGAAGCAGAGCTAGCAAAGCTGGAGTCAGAGTTCGGAAAGGTAGGGCAAGACTACACCGAAGAGGAGATTGGGGACTGGGAGTTTGACGAGCTAGAAAAGGAATTGAAATCAGGCGATACATCGAGCAAATAGACCAATTGGCTTCATACACGTGGCGGCATATGTTGATATTAATATCAATAAGCAGGCCTTATTTGTACTAGATGTATCTCGCCGTCTGACCTCATCCGAAAGATTAGCTTTCTGTAACATGTAACTGAGACTTGATCTTTACTCATTCGATCTGTAAATTATCATGTTCTTGAATTTGTTGAAGCAAATTGACTGTTAATATACTATTTGTTTTGGTACTAAAAGAAAATACTTTTGTTCCAATTTAGGTGTCTATATTATGCCTGCTTCTCATATGACACTTGAACTGTCCACTTGTGTTCTATTTTGGACGGTGTTGTAAATGGTTTTTATATCGGTTTAAAAAAACACTTCATTTCCGAAAAAGAATATTGACTCTAAGTAAGAGATTATTGGGATTGGTTTTGTGGTCAGCGAGCTCTATCCTCTCCTTTTGGTTAGAGGTTGGAATTCCGGTGTATATTAGAGATTTTGTACATCAGAAGGATCAAATCCAAATCACTGGAAACCACTCTGTTTATGGTTGGAGTTAAGTTTTATATTTATATTTATTTTAATTCAAATTCAAATTTAGATTGATGATCAATTTAAATTCAAGATCAATTCAAATCAAAATTTTAAATTGATTTCTTTGTATCTTTAGACTAACTAAATTTATATTGCATAAATAAATAACGCATAAACCTGTAGACCAATTACATGAGAAAATTATGGTTTTGGCAAAATAACTAAAATTAAATTACTAAACCAAAAATAACTAAAATTAAATTACCAAATATATTTGTCATCCGGTAGATAAGAGGCTCAGATCATTTCCCGTATCATTTTGATCTCCCTATGTTTCTCCAACTGATAAAGAGTCATCGCAGATTCATCCTTAGTTTGCAGCGCTCGAAACTCTATTAGATATTGGTGGCGCCTGTTGCTCATTGTTATCCAAGCCATCAGCTTGACCTGCTCATTCTTGTCCTGCATGAGTTGGAGCTGTTTGGGATCCATGGACTGGCTGGATGAGGCTTGCTTGCTCTTCCGCTTGGCTGCCTTTTGGTGTCGCCACCTCCT
>JAYMSW010002213.1:0-14306 GCA_036897725.1 Erodium texanum | reverse complement strand
CTTTAACTATCCGATATTTGCAAATCACCACCTTGAATTTTCCGTTATTTTTAATATAACACAATGGTTGTGTGTAAAACTATACAGTTCAGGGTAGTAAACTGTCATTTCCTCGTCTTATAACGATTAAATAATCAGAAAATTATCCACCAAGATAACTTGGTTAATAAGAGGTTCAAAGTTCGATTCTTAATGAATCGTTTGTTTAGGAACGGACGTTGGAAGAGGAGTTTTGTATCGGGTTAAATAATAATAAAAAAGTTAAATAGAACGCTTATTTTGAATGAATATTTAATCATTTAAAACCGTATCGTATCACTCGATGTGACAATTTTGTTGTTATGGGAATATATGCAGTGGTTGCATTGACAGACTCAAGCTGGGACAGCCTAGTGGTTGGGAGTGAGAGCCCGGTTCTTGTGGAGTTCTGGGCGCCATGGTGCGGGCCTTGCCGGATGATAGCGCCGGTGATCGACGAGCTGGCCAAGGAGTACGCCGGAAAGCTGGCTTGTTACAAAGTCAACACCGACGACTGCCCGACGATCGCCACCCAGTGTGGCATCAGGAGCATCCCGACGGTGCTGCTCTTCAAGAACGGAGAGAAGAAGGAGAGCGTCATCGGCGCCGTCCCGAAGTCAACCCTCACTGCAACCATTGAGAAGTACATAGAAGTATGAGAAAGTCAAAAGACATGGAAGGGTTTTAGGAGACCATGATGATGTAATTGTTTCTGATTCATGTAACTATGCTTCTTCAAAAACTACCTTCTTCTTCCCTTAGCCTCAGACAGAGAGAGGGGTTTTTTTTTATGTTACATATATTGAATGCAACAAATAATATTGTCAGTACAAAAAGGTTTCTATTCTGGGAAAGTTTCTACCAGTAACATGACTCAATATTCAGAACAAAATTCATGTCATTTCAGGCTTCTTCTTTGAAGTGCATATACATTCAGGGTAAGGATTTTCATAGAAAGATTCTTCGGTTCTGAAACGTGCTCGCCCTTTGATTCCAGGTTGTGCACCTCCTCTTCTTCTCGGAGCTCCTTGCCTACACTTTCACTTGGAAGCCAGTAAGTTTCCACTCATATTCCTCAAATCTGAAACGGGCAGTAGAACAAACGGTAGGTGATGACTTTGAGAAACATTACCTGTTCTTATGCATCTCCTTCACAAGATTTGACAATGACAATGACAATGTGTTCTTCAAATTCCGAGTTTCAAGCATATCAAAAACCTTGACAAGTCCTTTCCTGCAAGTAATAAGTAATGAGGAACTGCAACAACAGGAGAGTTTCAATGGAAACATGTGTAACCCTAAGTTTTCAGGTTGAAGTAAAGCTTAACATTCCTAAATATTATAATATCCATAGGAAGACTATTAGAGTATAAAACTATAATTGAGCCTTCAACTAAAAGCTTAAGCTTATAGTTGAGTTGGTTCTCTAATATGGTATCAGAGCTGGTATCTCACGGACACGGGTTCAAACCCCACTTTCTGAAGGTCCAATTATAGTTTTATACTCTAACAAAGACACGGTAATATATCCAAATTGCTATTACAGCTGAAAATGGTGTGTTGTCTTGTGAAGAGAATTCTATATGAACCTAAAAGGTTGGATACATTGCTCTCTTCAATTTTTCTTTTTGATCAATTAAATTAGGGGTATCAATCAAAGCATTTGGTCTCAAGACCTTACTTATGCAGAAACAAGGGAGTACCAAACATTTTTTTTTATTCTTAAAGAACTTTTTAACATTGGTGTATCAAGCATGAGATCCATTATGCAGAAAAGAGCTCTAAATTTTTTGTGACCCCCACCTTGAAAGAGGCCCTAAAAGGGCTGAACAGAGAGAAACCCAATAAAAGTTGGGAAGAATAAACAAATGAGGTACCGCTGCTCCCAGATCCCAAGACCTAAATTCAAGTGCTTGACCAGTTGGACAAGCAAGCTTTGGTCCCTAAGCACTTTAGTAGATGACATACCTGTCCGGGATAATGGTCTTCCGATATCCTAAGAATCTTCGGTGCCCCTCCACCGCTCTTGCCATGTTACCTGAATGTGATGGGATGAAAACATCGCTCTCTACAGAGATAATGTAGTCAAGTGATGCAGTTTGTGATGCATGACCAGTAAATGCTCCCAATTCTTCTTTGGATGCAATTGCTTCCTGTCATCAGTCCAAGCACAGTTTATAATGGTGATTAATTGAAATACGTCTTCTCACATCAAAATATTATTCATAAAACAAAATGATTAATGAACCTTGAAGATCAGGTTTGGGAAGCGAGATTGGAGATCTGAAAGGTGAGTGCCGCTGTTGTAGATTTCTCCAGCTGCTATATAAATTGTTGTTGTTGGAGGAAAACCGAGGGCTTGAAGAAAGATTCCAACCTCATTGGGAGTAAGCGGACAAAGACCACCTATTCGCTGTTCTGTTGAGTTTATGTCTTTTACTTTCCAGTGATTTGTATTCTCCCTGGAAAAAATTAGAAGATGACCCTAACTTAACAAACTAAAGCCTTTGCAAACAGTATGAGATAATTTAAGGGTACTATTTTTCTAACCTCATTATCCTCAGCTCTTCCGATTCTGCATCAGTCAGACCGTAGGTACAACCAGTAAAAGCTAGCATATCTTTTTCATATCTCAGATGGAGAGCTATGTATCTTCCTCCACGTGATCTCAGCCGCTCAACCAGCTTCTGTGGTGTCACCATCATGCAGGCTCAGAACCTAATTTAACAGGAATCCCCATAGGAGACCTCTTAAAAGAATATAGACTGAAAATAGGCATAGGTCTAGGATTGTCTAGGTCATGTTTCTAACATTACATGACCAGCTTCTGATAAACTTTTATATTCCTGTTCAATTTAGCATGTAACATATAAAGCAATTTACCACATAAACCAAAGGAGAAGAAAGGCAAACCTTTCCTAGGCTCTCAATTGGGGGAGAGAAGCGGAGCGCATCATATAGAGCACGGCATCTCAACCTCTGGATATCCAGAGGTAGGTCATTGTTTGCAAGTCGTGAATCTGATTTTGCAACATAAATGACCTGTAAGCAATGAGTTCTTGTGTCATATTCTTTATATTATTAAACAACATTAAAAAGCTTGATGGTTGTATTTATGTGCCGAGAACTCAACTTTACAAGTATTTATTACCCTCTTGAAAACTCACCACCAAACACGATGGAAAACTGAATCCATTCAACTTTGCATGACATGACCTTAAAGGGAAATGAGTAAGAAAGAAGAGGAAAAGATTTTGCTTTCTGCTTGTAAGCGATGATGTTGATTAAATATAGTGGAATTGATATCATAAGATGTCTTTTCGAGTGTCATGTCTTATCATTTTGGCAACTTATCTATAATAACTTTATCATTATAGCATACTCTTGACCATTACATATTAAGGACAACTGTAAATTTATAGGTATACACTTCTGCATGAATTGGTACTAAAGTTCATGAGCTCTATTGCACAAACCAATAAACAATTATAAAATAACAAATAAATCAATAATACCTGGTACTCTTGCCACAACTGTGTCATTTCTTCATAGTAACTCATCCCAGCCCAGGATGTAAAGTGTTTCCGAGCCCTTGGCAAAGATTCTAACTCCTTCGGTAGTTCCTTGACAACTCTGATGTCTCCTTTTAACTTTTCAATGAAATGCAGCTCATCAAATATATCTGAAAATATACTGCATACCATGCATAAGATAAGAGAACAAATACATAAATGGGAAAAATAGTAACAATCAATGAAAAGAATGCATGATAGAGAAAATGTGTACTCAATACCTCGAGTCTTTCCAAAATGAACGTTTATCAAGTTGAGGAATCACTAGCGTTGCATTCATTATGTGTGCCACAGCCACCATATCCGCTATCTATGAAATGAATACAGTTATTAAATTCTGCTCAAGAAAACCATGCAGCAAAATTTGGGTCCATCAAAGTAGCAAGCACACCCCATATATCTAAGATGTGATGATCTGGATATCTCACCCAAGGCCTTATGCTTACACAATAGCATCCTATCCCATATATTAACCGTGTTTAGATAATTTATGGCCTTCGGCACTGAATAGTTCAAACACAATTTAGTTACACTTCAGAGTAAATCCCAAACAAAAGATGTTAAAAAAGACAACATGAAATCTCATAATAATTCTATTTACTCAGTAGACCAAAAGTGACATCAATAGTGTGCCCAAGAACTTATTTGTCTCTAAATAGTAATTGCCTTTCTTATAACATCAAATAAACATCTAAAAATTAAATGAAGGTTTCACCTCAAAAGAGTAATACCGGCTCCTTTTCAATATACTACAATGCCATTAGAATAACATTGGAGATTCTGAATACAGAAAGTTCAAAAACTAAGCTATAGAATGTAAATACAAATGTTATGCTCAGTCAAGAGACAACTATCTGACATTCTAGTGTTACTAGGATATTATCTCAACTTTGGACACAACATCTACAAGAAAGTGCAGAAGATAAAACTATTGTAACTTACACCAGTTCGCATTTGATTTAGCCCTCCATTGCTTCTAACAATTAGATATTTGTCTGACCTTTCAGCAGCTGTCATCATACATCAAAATGTAGTCAAGAAAGAGAGGTACATGTGAACCAGTAAGTGTTTGTCTATATTATTATCAGCTTATATGTGGCCCTCCTTTCTAAAGAGTGCATCTTCATACAACTCAAGAAATTAGATATGTGGATTTCATGTATAACCTTTATATTTAGCTGTAGGCTTGACACATGGGTGTAAACCATAGTTGAAAGGGGCATCCCAGAGCTGTTCATCTGGCACCTGTAAAATCGGACACAAACCACCCCATTATCTCAAAAGGGAATATGCAATAGCATTTCAAACCCATCTTGCAGAGTTGATTAAGATTGCCACAGCATTTACAGAATCTTCACTGGTATTCCCAATCTTTTATTCAAAAGTTCAGGTAGAACTTAAAAAGCATAATGTTAGCTTGAAAAAAAAAACGCAGGGTAAAACTCTTCATGAGCAAAACAATTTGCCGTCACATATTTAGGTGCACAAATTTAGTCTGTCAATTGACCTGAGGCACAGTTATGTATGACATAAAAGGAACAATAGCTCACATTTGTCTTCCACTTTCTTGCAGCTACACCTCATGCAAACTACACTGCACTATATTGAATTTTCTGAACTCTAATTTCAGCAGCAAAAAAATTGGTATTATTGCACGTGAATGAAGTGTAAACAGCCATTACACCATTGAGTAGAATTAAAAATTCTGCATCCACAAGCTCAAATTATCCTCTACCAATCAACAAACAACGACCCAGTACACAACCCTCGCCAAAACAGAAACCCAAATCCCCAATCCAGCAAGTGAAATGAGGAAGACGACGCCAGACCTTTCAAAATGGAGCTTGCTCTGTGAACACAATCACGCTATTACAACAAACAACGACGACCCAATACCACAACCATCACCAAAAACAAAACCCAAATTCACAAAAACGAAACGAAGATGACGCGACCAAACCTTTTCGAATCGATCTTGCGAGCTGAGCTGAGGTTTCCCGCGGTCGTCTTCTTCCAAGCTGTGCCAGGTGAAGAACAGAAATGCAAAGACGGAGAAGGCGAAGAGAATGATTATGTACAGAGTGATGGTGTGAGGATATATCTTTCTCGGGAAACTTTTTGCAGATCTCTTGTAGCTCACCATTTCTGCTGCATCAGCGGAGCTCTGCGACCTCTGAAGTCTGAACTCAAAACAGCTCGGTTCTGAGATCAGAAGAGAGATGTTTGAGTGTGGAAGAGTGCATGTAGATTTGGTGTGGGTGAATTCTGGACCTTTAGATCTCTGGAGATTATAATATAAGGTTGCTTGTTAGTTGCGTCAACAAGAGTCTGACTTCGGATCGCACGTCCAGTTCCTGATTCACTTTTACAGTTCTACTATTTTGAGCCCAGTTATGTCGTACTGGGCTTTAGTGTGTTTGGACACATTAGAAAAGGGAGCACTTTTAACTTAGAATTGAGCTTTCTTTCACGTTTTCGGGCCCACGGAGAAAATGATTTGTTTTTTTTTGCAACTATAAAATAAATTTTTTTTATAAACTATTTTGGGTTTGTAAAAAATATTGATGTTTTATTGGTCTATGTAAAAAAACAACCCCTGACTATTTTTTATCTACACAACTACTAACAAGGTTAAATTTAAAACTACATTTTACAAAAATACATACATAAGGATTACAAATTACAAAATACATATTATTTACTCCTTTCAATCTAAGATTGGTTTCAATTAAATTATCATAAAAATAAATTAATAATTTTTTCTTTAAAGTATAAATAGTTAAAATTTTAATTTTTTTTTATAAAACTCTAATTAATGCATATATTTTGATTTTTTTTAAAAGATTATTTAAATTTAAATTTTATGAATGCGAGATGATTTTTTTATTATAAAAAAAATGAATCAGAAATAGCAAAAATTAGTTGTGGTCATTTAATATAAAGGATAAAATTGTTATTTACAATTTTTTAGAAGTCATGTAGCTGTCTCTTGACACATTTCTGTTAAAAATAATAGAATTTACAAATAAAAAATAATTAGAGATTGTATTCTTTTTTGTAAAAGGTAATAAAACATTAATATTTTTTACAAACTCAAAATAGTTCAGAGTTAATTTTCACAATTTCTCCCCTTTTTTTTTAGAGCAAGGTCAGTGGTGACGGTGGTCAGTCTCAGGGTTGGGGGCTAGGCACGTCGGACCGTGTGGTCCCGCATGTCAGCGGTGGTACCAACGCTGGTTGTAAGCAAGATTAACGGTGGCAGAATGGGCGTCGGTGCTAACAATTAAAAAATATATATATTATTAAACATAAACACAAAAGAGGACGGGTCGTCGCTGACCAAAAGACGAACACAATGACGACGTGTGGCCTGACACCGCCTCGGAATTCATATTGACGTTGGAACGCTCGCCTTGTCTTCAGTGATAAAATTGAAACCGAGGTTGGCCCGATTGCAAAACCAACCCTATTGAAACTAACGCTGAAACTGACAGGTTAACACCGAGATTAGCTTGGTCGTAGGCCCCAGTTAACCTTACCCTTGTAACGCAATGGAGCGAGAAATGAAATCGTTTGCCTTTGAGAGGGGGAACAAAATAATTGTCCACAAAACTGCGCACCGTATGCCTTTGGTGCACGTTAGCGCAGACCGATTTTCCGATATTCTTTATCGAATAAATAAAAAAGACTGTAAAAATTAACTCACCATTGTGTGCTTCTCTCTTAAACAACTTCTCGCCACCTCCTCCACGAAGACGACGACGGCGGCGCCCTCCCCCACCCCCAACAACCGCCGGTAAGACGTCGTGCAGCCGAAGATTCCGGCGATCCACAGAAACCTGCGCTTCGCATCGACATCTTCTTCACTCCCGTAAGCACAATCGGCTCCCTCTTCTCATCGTTTCTGTGCTAACTTGCATTTGCTCTACGGGATTCCCGATCTGTCCCGTCACTCCCTCGTATTGTCCCCACAAACAAACGGATGGAGTTCTGATCGCATCGGCGAGGATTACTGGCTGAATTACTGCAATTTCGAGGGGTTTAGAGTGAGAATTTGAATTGGATTCTCAGTTAGGAGTTGTGAAATTGCTCTGCTGAGGTAGGGGATTGGTGATTCTCGCGATGTTTTTAGGGATTTTTAGGATTCAGATTGGTGGTAGAGTGTGATCGGCTGTGGTGACTGGATTGGTGTCTGTTTGGCGATCGGGTGGAAGCTAGGGTTTTATTGGTTCAATTCCTGAGGTGGTTTGGGTTTATGATGGTAGGATAATGGTGCGGCTTCTGGGACTTGTTCGCGGGGACTCTGACGAGTCGCCGAGGGAGATTGCGTCGAGGTCCAATCCACCGAGTGACTCCGGCGAGAATGGGTGGCTCATTCGGTTCTTTGATTCAGCGTTCTTCTGCGAGTGGATTGCAGTCAGCTACCTCTACAAGCACGATCATCCAGGGGTGCGGGACTATCTCTGTAATCGAATGTACACTCTCCCATTATCAGGTGTTGAGAGCTACTTGTTTCAGATATGCTACATGATGGTGCACAAGCCTAGCCCGTCTTTGGACAAGTTTGTGATCGATGTGTGCTCCAAGTCGTTGCAGATTGCACTTAAGGTGCATTGGTTTCTCTTGGCCGAGCTTGAAGATTCCGATGACAATGAAGGGATTAGTAGGATTCAAGAGAAGTGTCAGATTGCAGCAACCTTGATGGGGGAGTGGTCACCATTGGTTCGACCTCCAGGTGAGTCTACTGGAAGTAAAAACCAGGTTTTGAATAAAATTCTATCATCAAAACAGCGGTTGTTATCATTGACATCTTCACCGCCTGTCCAGAAACCTTTGACGTCCTCACCATCAGTAGGGAACCATTCACAGGAGGATGGTGGCCCCTTATCACCTGATGAGAACCGGATCTTTAAGAAACTAATGCCAGGTCCAAAAGTTCGAGATGCATTACTCTTTAGGAAGTCAGTGGATAAAGATGATGAAGAATCTGATAAGGATGGGTTCTTTAAGAGGCTTTTAAGGGACAGTAAAGGTGAAGATGAGGAGTTGACATCAAGCTCAGAAGGGTTTTTTAAGAGGTTATTTCGAGATAGCAAGAGTGATTCAGAGGATAAAGCAGTGTCCAAGTCCATGGAGGATGAGGATAAAGATGGGTTCTTCAAGAAATTTTTTAAGGAGAAGTTTGAGGACAAAAGGAATGAGGATGAAGATACCATGAACTCTACAGAAAGGTGCTCCAAATCTGCTGAAGATGATGAGAAAGAAGGGTTCTTTCGGAAGCTTTTTAAAGATAAGGACAAGAGAGATGGAAATGATAAAGCAGATGATGGTGATGAAGAAGAACCTTCAGATTTTTCATTGTTCAGGAAATTGTTTCGGGTGCACCCTGAAGATGCCAAATCTACTGGAGCTAATGAAAATAGCAATAGTGGAGGTGGCTTGTTTGAAAGCAGTCCTGGGACAGAGAAGTTTTTCCGCAAACTGTTCAAGGATCGTGACCGCTCGGTTGAAGACTCAGAGCTTTTTGGTTCAAAGAAACACAAAGAGGTATCATTGCCATTATTTCAATAGCATGTTGTTTAATGACATTCAAACTTTAGTTTTTTACTTCATAGCGGTTGTTATTGCTGGTAACTTCAACTCTAAAATTATTTAGACATTGGATCATGTTATTGGAAATTCTGATTCTACCATTTTCTAATTAACAGTATCTAATACTATGTGACTCTAACAAGTTTTTAGTCTGTGTTTTTCTCCTTGTACTTCATAAACACTTATGTTATATATCGTTCACATTTTACCATGAAAACTTATTTTATCCATATGTTGTTTGATAAAATTGCAGTATTATGAATATCATTGAATCACTAATTCTCCAAGTAGCATTTCAGATGTGTTTCATGATATTCTTTGTAGCTGCTAACTGTGGGCTTTGATGGCCGTGCTGGGTGTAGATGAATATGTAGATATAACAGCCCTGTATTATTTCCTATGTAAGAGTTTTGAGGTTGAGTAATGGAGTAGGTAAACACATCACTTATCGTAGTTGTCAAAAGTGGAGGGTAAACAAAGGCTTCCTGGGATCTAGGCGTAGGGCATGTCGCATGCCTGATGAAGATGTGGAACGATCTGATTATTATGTCATTGCCTTCTCTAGATGTTCGATTTCATAGCGACCGGAGGAGGTGAATGAAGAGAAGGTCAGGTGGGGAAGTTAAAAAAAATCATAATTGTAGCAGATGAAAAGAAAATAGTAGAGTAAAAGAAAACACACGATAAAACATGCTTACCCTACTCAGTAAGAAGGGAGAAGACTGAAAAGAGTTCGCCACCAGTAGAATAAGTACGTCATTGAAATAATGGGTAAATAACCTTTTTTTGGAAGACGAAAGGAGTAATTGATGTTCTGCTTTAATTTGATGTCATATGATGACTATTAAATATTCACTTTTCCATATCAACATCTTTATGTAGGAGTAAAATGTTTCTTACTACAACGAAACTACGAGAAAAAGCCATAGTAAAGCATCTATTATGTGGTTAAGGTTTACTACTTTGACCTTAGAACCTTTTTTCTAGGTGCCTTAGCGCACATGCCTTTCTGCACATATCACATGTTACCTTATGTCACAACGGTTGTGCTCTGCCTTTTGTGCCTTGAGCATCAGGTGTGCCTTTAACTACTGTAGTATTTAGTGGGTGGATACAAATACCTTGATAGCCAACATTTTAAGCAAAAATATTTATCATGGACACAAATATGAACCTTGCACTAAAACCCATGGAAACACTCACTCTTGAGTGAGTATTTGCCATAGATTGAGAAGGCTATTGGGCAAGATGGAAATGCTACCACTGATATTGAACTACTTTATGATCTTATGAATGGTGGGCAGTCAGAAGATTTTAGACCTTGATCATACAACTAGGTAACTCAATCTTCTAAAGATTATTTTGTGGTGAGGTTATTAGCTTTACACATTTAGAGGTATTAGAAAAGGAAGAATGACTACATGTAAATAGGTGGTTCAAAGGAGAGAGATGTGTATCATTCACATAATGCAATTTGGAATTAAGAAGATAGCGTCTTTTTTAGAGTCAGGTCTTTTATTATTTTGGGATGTAAGTGTTGGTGAATTTTTTTTTTTGTTATTTGTTTTAGATAAGTGGCAACCATGATTAATTCAGATTTTAAATAATATTCCATTTCTAAGGTGATGCATCTTGTATGGGGATATTCAAATTCTCCACAAGCCATGTTTACACCATTGGGATCAATTAAAATGAATCCTTGAAAGGTAGAGATGTGCAGAAAAAGAACAATGACATTTTTGTACTTTACAGTAAATTACTAAATTTCATGAGAAGTAACAATAGAAATGCTTAGTTTTTCCAGAGTCTTTCCATGCCGGCATTCATTTAAAATTGGAACCTGTTTCTAAGCTAGTATGTTGAAAGAACAGGCATATTGATAAAGAGGTCTTTACTTGCTAAGTTGATATTTAACGTCTTATATTTTCATCTGTTTGACTAACTTTTTCTAGGAAATTTTTTCACAATTTTTTTGCATGCCTCATTATGTTCTATTATTTGGCAGAAGCGGCCTGGTTCACCAAAGCAAAGGAGTGACAAATCAAATGCAAAGCCCCCACTTCCAAATTATACTGCAGCACAGTTCCGAAAAGGAACTTATCATAAGTCATTGGACTTTGTGCAGTCATTATGTGATACATCATATGGCTTAGTGGATGTATTTCCTATTGAAGATCGCAAGAGTGCTCTTTGTGAGGTGGTTTGTGCCCTTTGATATATTGTATTTGCCCCATGTTAGACAAATGCTTTATGGATGTATCTGTTCTGCTTAAATGTTGTCTGATCTTCTCTTTCTGTTTTTTTCTAGTCGCTTGGAGAGATCAACTTGCATGTTACCGAGGCTCAAAATAGCGGAGGTACTTTCATATTAATGGTAGATATTATTGCAGGAACCTTTCTCTGAGTGAGCTGATATTGTATGTACTCTATTCTTAGTTGTTCTGTAAGTAACAACGTAACATATTTTACAAAAGTAGGGCTAATTTTCTGTGTTTTGAGGATGGGTGGTTTTGATGTCCCTCACTTTTACTGAACATGATAAAAGATGTTGGGAATAATCTGTGAAAACAATTTTGTGGTGTTTAAGTGCTGTTCTGAAACTCTCATGATATTTTTGTTCAAATGTAATTCCATGCCTGTTCTTTTGTGATCTTCCATGACATGTGGCAATGCATCTGAAGCTATTTCTAAATGTAATATTATATCAGTTGAAGTTTGCTTCCCAGTTTTTACATGCTTGTAAGTATATGATTTGAAAGGATTGTAAGTGCTTGTGTGTGAGTGGTTTTTTCTTAGATTTGGAAGTATCCTCCCTGATCCTGTATATGCTGGTCTTCTGATAACCTCTTAGATGTGGAAGCATCCACCCTGATATGGTATTGACTTTGAGATTATGGCCATAGAGAAAATATTGTTTTTGAAGTACCTAGCTGCACATAATGAAGAAGCAAATCTGTTTCTGAACTTAAAGACTAATTAACGTCTATTACCTCTGGTTTCTCTTATGGATGCTCTTTCAGGGCTGACTAGATGATATTCAAGAAACCTCTAATATTATTTTAAGCGGCATTTCTTACACTTTTGTTTTTACATGTCTTTATACCACTCGCCCTATAATTCTTTGCGTATGTGTCTGCAAGCCCACATGTGTGAAGATAAGGTATTCGTTGCAATATGTGTCTTACTATGTTTACCTGTTATACTTATAGGAATATGCTTTCCAATGGGAAAGGGGATGTACCGAGTGGTTCATATTCCTGAGGATGAAGCCGTTCTTCTAAACTCTAGGGAAAAAGCTCCTTACCTGATCTGTGTTGAGGTTTTGAAAAGTGAAACATCGAGGTAACAATATGACTGCCTTATTTACATGTATGTTATGTGATAGTGTAATTCTTGGATATTCTACTTTATGAGACTACTTGAACATATTTGTTTATCTGATCTATTTTCTTTTCCTTTAAATCTTGTTATAGTAATACAAAGGACACATCTGGATCTCAAAAGCTTTCGAGGGCCGGAATTCCTCTTGCAAATGGAGATGCCTTATTGCATAAGCCTCCTCCATGGGCTTATCCTTTATGGACTGCCCAGGAGGCTTATCGTAACAGTACTGATAGGATGTCAGTTTCTACTGCTCAAGCAATTGACCAGGCAATGGCTCATAAGTCGGGGACAAGAGTTAAATTTGTTAATGTTAGTCTTTCTGTGGAAAAGCTGTCACATAACCTGTCTAATAACACTGAAATATCAGACGGTGATTTGGAATGGGTAAAAGTAGTGCTGAAGGCAGATTCCGGGGTTCAAATGGAAAGCATTGAGGATCAAGGGTCACGGCGCAAGGAGCATCGCCGAGTTCCAAGTACAGTAGCTATAGAGGAAGTAAAGGTGGGATGTTCAACTTTTGATTTAAATGTTATTGATGGTATTACTGCCACTGTTGTTTTACGTTCAGAGTTGGCATGTTTACCATAGTGATCATAGTTTGGTCTTCTGCCCACTTCTAGGGAAGTAGTGCAAACTTTGTTCATCAAGTTAATTTGGTCGATGGATCCCTTTCTTTAGGAACTTGTCCTCATTTTTTTTTCATTCTTACATTTTTCTTGGTGGTTGCCTCAAGTTTCAACAATAACAATAATATCAATGCATCCTTTTCCTATATCTTGTTTGGGCCGTAAGCATCAATCCTTCACCAAAATATTTACGATCCTTGACGTGTTATCAGGTCCTTCCATTCCTGCGTACCACCTTATTATCTATTAAGTCTTTCATTGCCATACCTTTCTTTGTTATTTCCTTTAAAGTTAACTGTTGTTTCCTCATAGTATTTGTAGTTCCTCCTCATGGAATGCCACCTTCATGCCCCACATGATAGTAGTTAAGTTATACTGTCTTTCTGCAGGCTGCAGCTGCTAAAGGAGAAGCGCCTCCGGGACTCCCTCTGAAAGGCGCTGGCCAGGATTCGTCAGATTCACTACCCAGGGTTAAACTTCATTAGAATTTCCTGTTTTTATTATTTGTGTGGGATGCGTGTCTGAAAAGTTACTCTCCTTTTGACAGGAAAATGGTGGAACACCCAAGGCCAGTGATGCTTTGTCTGGAGAACTCTGGGAAGTGAAGAAAGAGCGGATACGTAAAGCTTCAGTGTATGGAAAATTACCTGGTTGGGACTTGCGTTCTGTAAGTTCTATTACTTCCCTTGAACTATCTGCTGATTGTACTTCTGTTTCTCTCGTTGTTGGAGTGATTTTCATCCCCACCAAAATAGATATTGAAGACAAGAACAGCTGTTATATATAGTTTTGATCATCATCTCAGTACGTCTGGTGCGTTTTACTGTAACAATATGAAACTGACAACTATATCGTGCTTCAGTTAGATATAAAATTTCGCTGCAGATGTTATAGTGTCGTTTATGAATATAATTATATGACTGCATGGAAAATAAAATGCACTCCCGTGTCTATGTAGAAAAACATCATGTTGTTTCTTTTGTGTTCCTTGATTGCATACTTCTGTACCTGCAATCCACATTGATATATATATATAGGGGAACTTTCACATGAGAAACCCCCTTATCATACATGTTGATAACCAATCTGGGCCGTTAGATCAGTACATCTAACA
>JAYMSW010002212.1:0-14308 GCA_036897725.1 Erodium texanum | reverse complement strand
CCGCATCCTCAACATTGTCCAGTAAGTCAGATAGCTTTTTGATGCATTGTGATGCCAAGCTTTCCATCTCTAATGAATTCGTGACCAATTTCTCACTCAAAAGGGTTTGTCTCAGAACCAATATACTGCTCAACACAACAAAATGACCACAAACAATTAACGCCGGCACAGACATATATCTAGAGAGAGGGGTATGACATTGAAGGAGACACATCTATAGGGAGAGGTATGACACTATAGTAAAGATACCTAGAGATAATTCGCATGCATGTCCAACACCTTATCATTAGTAGAATTCAAAGCTAGAACAATTGCAACGCGATACTTTTTATTCAGTGAATTTGAGTCACAACAAATATACTCGCTCGGTTGCAAAACAAGTGTCATTTGACTATTCCAAAAATCAAGCATTCAAATTTTAGTGATTGACTTTACCTGTTACCCTCATGTGCTCCCATGTATAATGTATGTTATGTGCCCATTACTGAAGTTCTTATAACTAATTGATGAACACATATAATTAAGTACTAATAAAAACGGGAAATAGACACTTATTTTGTGACATCCATTTTTTGAAAGTATGACACTTTAGGTCATAAGGAGCAGTACACTAGTACTCTCAAGGAATTGACACTATTTGGAGAAGTGCTATGCATGATAAAGGTAATAAATAGAGTATAGAGAGGGAAAATAGCCGCCAACCTGGTAGAGATGACAATTACTTTTTGAAGTTGAGCCTGAGCAGTCCTTAATCTGGAGAGGTTGAGTTTCATAGTTTCAGGCAGAGCCTCACGTGTCAAGCCCACTACTTTACTCACAAGTTTTAACAAACCAAGCCTAACCCACATATCAACCTTTCCTCCTCTGCATTCTGGTTGCTCGTTACCTGTGCATCACAAGTTGTAAGCACAATAATTCCAAAATTGGGTTAGGCGATCCAACAGGAATTTGAAGGGGAACAAAGGTTGGTATTACAAGCAGTAAAACCTGTTGCAATAGAAGTGGTATATCCAACTTTTGATGCCATTGGAGTGTTTCCTCCAGTTCGAAGAGCGGTGGGAGGAAGCCCCTGGAGAAGTGTTCCACTGCCTGTGGTCACAGCAGAGAGAGATTCTTTGTATTCATTCCACTCTTGCTCCACGTCTCCCCCAAAAGATGAAAGCCATTGCTCAGTCAATGGAAGAGCAGTAACAGCGCCAGTTGGAGGTCCATATCTATCAGCAAAAGCTTTTCTCAAGTATACCAAACCAGCAGGGCCCTTTATCAGTGGTTCCACAGTTTTCATGCGTGCTTTGGTTATCTCTCTTTTGAGAGTCTGTAAATTAGAAAAATACAGTAAACAACCCAACATTTTGCACCAAGCAATCTACTTGTACATGCCAGGACAACCTGATATGATAGTGATACTCAGGCGGAAAAGGAATAGAGCTATTTAACATAATAAAGAAAGTGAAAACAGAATAATATTAAAAACAATAACAAGAATTCATTTTTGCCATCATAACTTTTCTGTTAGTGGTTTTGCCTGTATATGTTAATTTTGATTGGCTAAAGTCCTCAATACGCTTCTCATGCATACACTGAAGGAATGAACCAGTAAGATTCACCATTTTCCACCATATACAAAAAAAAATATCCTGCTTTTAAGTAATGAGAGAATAACTAAATGGTGGGGGCGCACCTGTATCTCCTGCAGAATAAAGCGCAGACCCCTTATCATTATGAACGCAAACGAATTATTTGATTTATCTCCAGCTTCAAAAATGTCTCCGAGTTCTTTTAATAGCTTATGGTGAGTAGTCTTCATCTCATCATCTGTAGCTGGAGCAGAAAGTTTCCGCAAAATGGCCAGTGCAAACTCTAGCACCTTTCCAAAATAATCCATGTCTACAATCCCTGACCTCAGAATCTTAAAAAGCATTTTGATCACGTAATGTCATGTTTCAACCATTATAATAACAATAATGATGATAATAACTAATAAAACTAAAGGTAAGTCCCCAGAGTGAGAGCAAGGTACCTTCGACAGAAAAGTTATATCAATAGTTTCCATAATGTCCTGCTTCCAACTCTGAGGCGACATCTTACATAGTTCATCCCTGACCTCTGTCAAGAGTTTTAGAACCCAGCCAAAGTCAGGCTCATCTTGCTTCATTGATTCCATAAGACCATCCCAGAAAGCCTTTTCCATTGTCTCCCTCACCTTTGCCTACAGAATCATCAGGTAAAGCAAATAGTAGTTGGGACATCTACTTCTACATTCCACGCCCTGGCACATCACTAATGACTCAAAATAAAAGGACACCGAATTCTAAACAAACAAACATAAATGACATACATGACTACCTTTAGAGTGTTCTGATCTTCGTCACCAACATTAAGTATATCCGCAAAACTATGGCAATGTCCATGCACAATTGCATTTACAAGCAGTTCGTTATCGTTAACCAACTGCGCATCAGAACTCAGACGTCCATCTGCAGTACTTCCAAAAAGAGTTGTGAAATCAATTTCTTTGGCCAGCATAGAATCATCTTTCCCGAACAAGGAGCTAACAGTGTGGTTCAACCCTTTCTGCCCTTTTGCCAGACCATCGTTCAAGACAGAAACTGTAGCGCCACTCGATGAACTTTGCAGAGATGACAAAGAAACAACAGAGCTTGGGGATCCTAATGGATCAACAGTCTTCTTTGTCTCATAAAATCTAGTCCGTGTGTCAGAGAGAGCAGATTCCATATGTTGAAGCCCAGTGTATCCACTTAGATCCTGGATCTTCTCCCTCAGAAGATTCTGATCTTTCAAAACCTAAGGCCAAACTTGTCCATAAATTAGCCGATTGTATAGTATTTAAAGAAATTTACTTAACTAAACACCAAGACAAGTAGAATACCTGTGTTTGGATGGCCACCATACCATGAGTAAGACCAGTATTATCTCCTCCCGGACTCAGCTTGCAAGCTTGCATCATCGAGAGCTCCATCTGGCAAGCAGCTCTCACCAAGTCCTCCTCCAACAATTTCGCATCCTTAACTTTCCATGCAACAAAGCAATATAGGTAAGAGCACCATGCAGTATCGAAAGATTTCAATTGTGATCTGAAAGTCATACTAAATGGGACATTGGAGGATGTTTTTTCTTGATCAGTCTGAATGGGGCCGTACAATATAGTCTTGATCAACAACTCTAACTCTCTAATGAAATTGGCTGCTGAGTCAACAAGAGCAAGCTCACGCTCACCCTTCCCACTGAAAACAGCATCTGGGTGTTCCAGTATCATGTAAGCACAGAGAACAACTCTGACTGGATACCTGGGTAATTCAACTGAGCCCTGCTCAATTTTTTTACCAGACCGGCGAGCCTTCATCCCTTTCCTCTTAATAGAGAAATTGGTATTTCCTGTTTTATTTGGTGAAGCAACACGCTTAAGAAGGTGATCAATGTTTTCCAGAATGGGCAAACTACTGGTAGCTATAGTTGAAATTCTGAGGCGATTCTCTAGCCGGTCAAGTAAGGCTTTCACTGATTTAATTGTTTCAGCTGACTCGAGGAGAAGAGCAAGTTGCTCAAATGGCATTGACTTGGCAGACTTTTCGTTGATTCCTAAGGCATTATAAGTGTTTGCCAAGCAAAATGTAGTTTTTTTCAATATAACGAACTGCCTCCAGCACCTGAAAAATACAATGTAAGAATAAGAATCAACAGAAGTTTCCATGCAGCAGAAAGTGTTTACATGGCTGTATGTTCATGTGAAAGAGAAGGATGCATCCCAAAGATTTCAAAGATCAACTTATTCACACCTAAGAGGCCCTACTTTAGCATTATGCCCACTTATATATCAAACCAATAAAAGCTCCATTCAGAATGCAAATACATCATGTCTACATGTATGGAACAGAGATTTCAGATTTGTTTTCATATCTTGGTAGCACTTGTGACTATCTTAACTTATAAAATGTATTTGTTTATGTTCAAAGCAGCACTGAAGCATCACCTGGTGAAAATTAACATTTGATTGGTATTCTATAGAATTTCGACAAATGTATTATTGGAAACAACTTAATTGCACGAAAGCATCACCTATAAATGGATTACAATGTGTACGTCCAGGTAGAGAGAAATAACTATGTACTAGTCATGATAAAAATATTTATGGTTGCAGTTAGGTAGCAGTTACTGATGCTATCTAATTTGTTCTTTCTTAGGCCATATTCAATTTGTTAGTTTAGTTCATTTCATGTTACAAGTATTTCCTATTCCTAGTTTCCTATTTCTATGTTGCTTAGTATTATTATATTTCCTATTTAACGCAGAGTTAACCCTTATATAAAGGAATACTCTCATTGTATTGAACAAGATCAATCAAGTTATCAATCAATAATACATCATATTTTAGAATTTAACATTTACTAATGGCAAAACCCAAGTGTTCCCACATCCTGACAACCCTGCTACAGTATCCTATTTTTTCACATACAGTAACCAATGGCATTTGAAGAAAAAAATAGGCATTTGATGATTTTGTCATCCTTAGCTTACCAGGTGCATAGGAATTTTCACTTCATGTCTTACTACCAATTTGATTTATAACTGATTTTTCTCTTCCAACTTATCTAGCTTTTCATATTTATCATGTCTGTGTTTCCATTCATGTCACATGATGGTCATTACAATGAATTCCCAACACAGCAGATAACTAGTGTGGGGTTCACAAAAGTATTAAGACACTTTGAGACTTCAGACAACCTACCAATCCAAGAGCACAAGCCAATAGTGTCAATGCAGCAAGAGAAGCACTCAACATATGAAGGAGATGGATAAAAAAATAGGTGAGTGAAACCAATGCACCTTGCTAACTTTGCTGAAAGGAACTCCCACGACTCATGAGTCGCTTTTGAACTAGCATGGAGAGAATTCTGCAAATTTCGTCTTTGCCTGAGATATTCTGCCCTTTGTTTCTTAGCCTATAAATCAGACTTAAATTAACAAACAGGAAAAATTAACACCCCAAAATGCACTTTTGAACAAATATGAACAGAGTCAACATGCGACCATACCCTTAGAAGCCGATGTTCCAATAAATACTTTCTTCTTCTTCTATCCATCTCTCTTTGACGATAAACAGACTTGGCAACATCACGGGCATGTGACACTCTAGCACATGCCTTTCTCTTTTCTGCTTCCAACAATCCCAGTCGCTTTTTTTCAGCAGCTGCACACTTCTGATAAATGGCAGCACGCGTGTACTCATCCCGAATCATCTTTCGTGTCAATGACTGAGCTGCCCGCTCCCTCTGTGCCGCCCTCCTTTGCAGATAAGCTTTGTGGAGAAGCATGCGATTAACCAGAGCCTTTTGAATCCGTGATTCCACTTTCAGGTCCAGCTCATTACGCTCCTTCTCAAAGCGCATCTCCACTCCACTTTTAGCCGCTTGTCGAAGCTCATCTAGCCTAGCCAACCGCATCTGTTCCGTTGCAAGATTATGTAGCCTGATATGATTATGAAGAGAGGTTATTGATCTTAGATGTTACAACACAAGTTCAATGCTATAGCTGAAGCATAAACCCAGCCAGATCAAACATACTATTATTTGTCGATCCCGAACGCGGGAAAATATTTTTTCTCTAAATCTGATAACTAAGCATAGTCTTTCTTTATCGGAAAGAAAGAGAAATATTACTGTAAGGAAGGCAAGATTCCAAAAAGGGAATAGCACACACTCAACCGTCGGGGCGGGAAAACGGTAGGAAAAATACAGATGGGATATGAATGAGTGAAAAAGAAATGACAAATGACACGTACATAATGAGAAAGAAAGAAAAGTGAAAGCCCGTAAACTAACGGGCAGTCTATGTTGAGGAGTGATGACGATTTTTTTGGTCGTGGATATATTGTTGAATGATGACATCTTTATCACGCGAATATGTGATATCCCTTAACTATGCGAATTACCACATATTTGATGCGTCTTGTCCGGCCCTCTCAACTTCGGATTTATAACGAGACCTATCGACAGAGAAAGACAGCACAAATGAGTAGATGAGAGGAATGTCTCATGGAAAGAGGTGGTTTGGGTCGATCTCGAGCTGAATTGGAGATCAAAATAGTCGGATTTTTTGAAGCTTTAGTAGGGCGAGAATGATGAATAGAATGGTGATAGGCCAGCTTCTTAGAAGACATCGGACCAACAGCTCGCGGACCCTTTGAACTCCTCATGTATTTGTGGTGAAATTAGTCCTTGGAGGCAACCGGGTCTACAGGCTTAGGCTTCTTCTGGGCTACAGCTGGAATGGGTTTTGAAGTCTGGTCTGAGGAGCTAAGGCCTAACTAGTGACCCAAATCCGGAGGATGTGGTCAAGATTCGCCCAGGCAGCTCCAAATTAGAGCTATGACAATGCGTCTCTAAAGTCAAACCCAAAACATCCGAAAAATGGTAAGTCACGGCTGTCACGGAAGCATCCAATGGCAGCAGATTTTGCCGAGTCTTGAAAGGAATGGACTCGATCTTCGCGAAACCAGATCTGGAGATCCACTGACTTTGTCTCCAAAGTTGGAAGGCGTCGTAGGAGATGAAACCTCATCTCCAGCCAGTTTTGGAACTGTCCTCACTATGTCAGCAGGCGAATCAACACCTAGGTACACCCCTACAACCACGGAGGACTCCAACTAGAATTCACCTTCCTCCAGATCGGCGGCTCAACAGGTTCTGAGGCCCCAGACCTCGGGAAAAGGGTCCTAGCCTTTAGAGCCTCATAGAACAGAACCGGGGGAATGACATCCTCAACCAGAAGACCCTATTTCACACTGAAGACATCAGAGCTGTTCGAGTTTAGTTTATTTCCTGTTACAAGTATTTCCTATTACTTTTTCCTAATTCTATATTGCTTAGTATTGACATATTTCCTATTTAGTATAGAGTTAATCCCTATATAAAGGGATGCTCTCATTGTATTGAACAAGAAGAATCAATCAAGTTCTCAACCAATAATACCTCATATTTTAGAATTCAACAAGAGCCAAGCACAACCTCAACGAAAGGATGAGCGAGCTCAAAGTTTGGTAGATTAACAAGTGTAATGGCTCGACCAAAATGCTGGCTAGAAGAGGAGAGCGGGTGAACCGCCAAGAAAAATTTAGCAATATTGCCAATACTGACAATGGTGTCGTGAGTCCAATGATTGGGGGGACGCCAACCAGTTCCAGCCAGCTGAAAATACAACCCCTGAGGAGCTTCGATGTATCCTCTAAGAGATGAAAAAGCCATCGATTCAATTTCCCCCAAGCATCCTCTTTCAAACGGGAAAAAGCAACCTCATCATTAAAGAAGACGAAGAAGGTCTAGATGTCCAAGATTCCGGCATTGATGAGCTCTACAAAAAGTAAATCAGCATATCTATTTATTTAATTTTCCCTAAGTGGGCCTCTTATTATGTCTTATCTTTAAGCTCTTATCTCTCTTCTTAACGGGCTCATTTCAACTTCTAAATAGTTCACATTCAAACTCATAAATGGGATCACCTGTGAGGAAACGTGTTAAAGTATAAAATTATAATTAGGCCTTCAATTATCAGTTTCAAATAAGTTCGTCCTCTAATCAAGAACAAAATTGCTCACGTAAATGGCAAAAGGATTAATATCTAACCTTTTTAATTCAAGAAACAGGTCCATGGTTAGCAAAAAAGGTCCACATCAATTAGATAGTGCTACTTTAAGAGCTTCTCTCATTTTAGCAAAATATGCCAGTCCAATATCAGAAAATAGTTTTCAGCACAGGAGCTAATGCCAGGACTGAGAGTGCATATAGATTATGCTAATCTAAAAAATCAAATCCAGTGTGAAACCTATATATAAATTAACAAAGTCTGGTGATTGTTTGTAGATGCTACACAGTACAGAAAAAAGTTCAAATCAGCTCTTGGAATGCTTCCCCTAAAATTTAACCATTCAATTTTATTTACGACTCTTCAGCTTCAAGTTGGAATGTTGAGTATGCATCATTTCCACGCTAAGAGGTTTGTTCTTATAATCATTACAATATCCGTGTAGGCCAACAACTGTTTCATCAAATATCAAGTTATCGTACAGATTCTCACTCAAACATCCATAACCCATCTTTTCGTTAGCCACTCTGCAGGTTCAAGTTAAAGTACTTACTTCAGGTACAACCTAACTAACAGGAAGCTATTGCTTCTATGAGTGATGAGGTTTTTCTGCATGACAAGAATTTGATTCTGCAATCACACCAAGGTTAAACTTGCAATTTAATGATCGTGTTTATCACAGTTGGAAAGTGATACCCAAAAGACAAACAATTAGATGCAGGTAACAGAGGAAGTCTACTTTGCAATCAGATTTGATTCTCTAATTCTTCAACTTATCATCTGCACCATTAATTTACTTATAGAAATAGGTGTGTTTCCCTTGTGACTATTATGAACTAAGTCGTTTTATTCAGTGAGTTTAATTTTCTGGTCTGTTAATCTCAGGGGTTGGTTTTGGCTCCGTCCCCCACTATGTGGTATTGTGGTTGTGATGGCCTTATAACCTATCAAAGTAGTCTACAGTGCCATATCTTTAGAGCTTGTTTCGCTCTTGATCTCTCTACTTCATTCAATGCAATGATGTTTTTACATACAAAAAGTGCACAAGCCGAATAAACCGATTACGTTCACACAGTTGTTGAGCAGCAACTAACACATTCGCTGTTTGGGTTCACTTGACCAAATCAACAAGACAGAACTTTAGTATTGAATCCTATTTGAGAGTTAATTCACAAACTAATTAGATGCTTGAAGATTCTAGAAGCAGCAAATAAGTGTGAATATCTGTATGTTTATACTATTGCACCAGTTCAAACATTATGGTGCTTGAACTAACAAAGCAAACAGTTAAATGTGAGTATTTGAAGAGCATTCGATGAAATGATCGAGAAAACAAAAGGCAAATATGCACACTTCATCTAACAAAATCCCATTCAATGCAATCAAGCAGTATAATTTGACTGTAAGAACTTAAAACTCATAAGAACAGTAAGTTGAGTATATAATGGAACTTTTAAATAAAAATCTGACTATAATATGAAAATCCCAAGAGTGATGCTGAAAATGACATGAATTTCTAATCATCTACCTTTTCTGCTCAGCAGCATTAAGCTTGGCATTCAGTCGCTCAGCAGGATCTTTCTCTGGTGAAAAGCTCTTCGGTTTCAACCGTGCCTTGCTCGATAGCAATTCATAGTATTGCTGCACCCCAGATCACAGAAAAAATCAGCTCAATCCGAGAAAACCCTAAAATGTCGCTTCTTATACATAAAAAGAGAGAATTCGAGGAAGTGCCTGTCTACGGAGATCGGCTTCTTTAAGTTTAGCATCGATCTCGTCGGCGGTGGCGGGGGCTTTGCGCTCTAGAAGGCGTCTACGGAGCCGGGGAGGGAGCTTGGCAGGAGAGGAAGGCGAAGCCGCGTCGTCGTTGGCCGGAAAATTCAAGGCTACTCCGGCCATCCTCTCCGATTCTGTGGAATCCAATCCCGTAGAAGTCGTCATTGGATCGATCGATCAATCTTTCAGCAACAATGTAGAAATCGATCTGAAATTATGTCTAATTAAACGAAGTGAAATGGAATTCGTGGGAACTGCAGGAAATATCGATCTGCTTCTTCTTCAATTCATCCAAGAAGAAAGGAAATTGGTACAAAATGCAGGTGGTATTTTGAACACACTAGACAAGAGAAGAGAGAATTCAAATTGGCTAGAAGCTTCCTTTATTTTCCTTTCCTGGTTAAGGATATATAATGTCTCGGTCGACCTTAAGCTACAGTTCGAAATAATTTAGTCTTATATATATCACTACCCTTAAGGGGTATTCAAAATATGTGTGATCCGTTGTTGTGGATAATAGATGATCTCGAATAAGAAATAGGGACAATTTTATAGTGCATGGTGTATTTACACACTTTCTCAAAAACTAACTGTGAATCCATTTAGCATCATAAACACATTCTATGACAACTTTTGGTTATCAAATGTTAACATTTCAGCTTAACTTGGAGGGAAAACTTGGTTTTTGATGTTATGTGCGAGTCATGTGGGTTCAACTTTTTCCAAAATACCGAAACTAGCCTTTGTATTCAAACCCACCCACCCTTGTGTCTTCTTTGTTCCTTGAAATAAACAGAGCTCACAGGTGAGGTTCGCGGGAGAAATCAAACCCAGAGCTCGCCGAGGTTGAGGAGAAGACGAAGGAGACATCAAAGGATGAAGGGTACTGTGCGTTGCTTCTTCGAGGTTCCAGCTTCTGTCCGTACATCGTGGTCAAAGGACAACCTAGGAAGGATTCTCGGATGTGGAAAGTATAATGTAAGTATTGCTTATTTTGGATAGGTTTCGGGTTCAGGAGAAGGGTCATGCTTTAATGGGCAGATTGATTTGAAATTGAGGGCAAAACCTCAAAAATGTTACATTTAGTTCCAAATTAGGGCAACGAGAAGATATCAAATTAGGGAAAATTGAATTCATGTTTTGGTTAGATTCGAAAGAAATTAGGGCATTCTTTTAACACTTGATAATGGTATTGCAAGTGTAGGCTTAATTTCATATTTGTTTAATGTTGGTGTATTCTGCAAATGTTCATTCTTTGAGTGGATTGATCCAGAAGTGAATGTTCACGATAGACGGTTGTTGCCATATTTTTTTGAAAGAATCAGGAGTTTGGAAGAGGCTAAGAATCAACATTTTGGGAGTGGACTACAAGCTGAAGAAAAGCTTAGGGCAGAGGAAGTGAAGACAGATCCTAAATATAGATGCATTGTTCTTGTTCTTCTTGTTTTGGCTATGAGTTGTGTATTCATACTTGGGTAGGGTTCAGTGAATTGTGGTATGCAATTGTAGAGTTCCAAAAATGCAATAGAAAATTTAGTTTGCATTGTGACGTGAATGGAAAATTTGGTATGCAATTGTACTTTTGAGTTGAGAACATAGCAAAACCAGTGCAAAACTAAGAAAATTTAGTATGCAATTGTACCGGTTGAGTTGAGAACATAGCAAAACAATAGCAAAACCAGTCCAAAACATGAATGAGAATTAACTGAATTGTAAATGAAGAAGGGCATAGCTTTTAGTATTCATGTGAAGCCAAAATAATAGGGGAACATAGCAAAACCAGTACATACATCCATGTCTGCAACTTGACAAGTCCATAAAGCAAAATGATGAAGGGAATATGATTCCCATTGAAACCATAAACCAGCAAAGTCCTAGCTGTGTGGTCCAAAAGTCCTGCCCCCCAACCATATTCCACCAAAACAGCAATCCATAGTGGTTGTCCATAATGAACATCAACCACCAACAAAAAAAAACAAAAGTACCCTTCATGACAGTCAAGTTCACCCTAAAAGACTAAATAAAATTACTAGAAACCCATCCCTTCAAGGCTGAGAGCTATATGCAGTTCCTTATTCTTCAACTATTGCCCTAGAAGGCTGAGAGCAACTTCCTTTTTCCCACCTTTGAAATTATTCCACTCAACCTCAGCTATTCCCTTGTCACCATATCTCTCTTTCATCCGGTCGAGCATCTCATCATGTAGTTTTTTACGCCTTACCTCCAACTTCTTCAACACTTGATGCTTATTTTCTCGGGTCTAGCAAATTCTTCAGGTGTGACATTAAGAAACTGGCATAGAACCTCAAACCTCTTGTTGGCAGATGAAGCCATGGGTGTACTAGGTTGAGAAACACTTCCATTCTGATTGATGTCCTCTTCTCCAGGTTCGTACTCTCCATTCATGTCTTCATCATGTTCAGGCATTTCATTCCCATTGATGTCTTGTGATATATCGTCTCCTTTACAATAAATAAGATAGAAAATAGTTCAGGGATTGACAATTACAAGACTTATGCATTCCAAGTTTAGAAAATAGTTTATGAAGTCCTAAACTGTTAACATCTAAAGTCCTAATTTGTGAACATATAATATGAGAAACAAGAAATGGTTCGAAATTAAACCTAGAAGTGCCGCTCCTCCTTCAATTTCATCAATCTCATCCACCAGCCCTCTTTTTCTAGCATTAGCTCTCTGGTGTCTTTTCTTTTCCTTAGCTTTTTTGGCAAGTGCTGCCTCTCTTTTCCTTTCAAGGATGTCGTCAATTTCAGCTTCAGTCCCTATGATACTGTAGGGCTGCCCACTCCCCTTCGCAGCTGCCTTACGTTTCCTTGGAGGTTTTGATTTTTCAGGGTTTTCTCTGTAATCTTTGGTTGTGCATGATCAAGAAGCATAATGTTGTCGATGAAGCTCATGAACTAGTTCAAGATCCAGGCATTGAATGACTCACATATGTTATTGGTTTAGGAAGATGACTTTGCTCTGTTGGTAAAGTATGCCTTGCACCAGGTCTCTACTAGTATATCTCGAAGCCAGACAGCCGCATTCTTGTTCACCATCTCCACAGCTTGTAGACATTGTTGAAACGGCTCAACAGTCCAAGCATGAGAACAATGCCAAAACAATTTCTTTAACTGTTGGGACTTGAATGAACGGAAGCAGTTCTCGTGTATGCCTCATGCAATGTCGACGCTCCACTCTAGGGATCCATTTATCGAATAGGTCAACCAAACCCTACATATATAAGTTAGGCATTTTAGTATGTGGAAATTGAATGCTAAGTTAAATCAATTTTTTTGGAAAATAATACTCACTTTTTGTTTGTCAGACATAAAAACCCAGCCTCGTTCTTAGTTGTTTCCAAAGTCTTCAAAGATCTC
Organism: Erodium texanum; assembly: GCA_036897725.1. NCBI lineage: Eukaryota > Viridiplantae > Streptophyta > Magnoliopsida > Geraniales > Geraniaceae > Erodium > Erodium texanum. The sequence goes on along the minus strand of JAYMSW010002212.1, from coordinate 1,553 downwards.
CGTAAGGAACCACTGCCAGGTTTCCTTCGTCTCTTGCTCCACCGCAACTGCCAATATAACTCCACCAAAGTACCCTTTCATGTGGCACCCATCTAGCCCCACTAATGGCCTGCAACCCTTGTCAAAGCCATGCTTCTGTGCACCAAAATGCAAGTACAACCGTTTGAACCTCGGATGTACATTGCCATTGTCCATGATTGTGAACCAGGTGTTCCGGTTACTACGTTTCAGCTTCTCAGCGTACTTGTGCAGCATTGCATATTGCTCCTCATCATCTCCAGCACACATGGCTCTTCCCATTTTTAAGGCCCGATATAACTTCTGAATATCTACTTCCACACCAAGTTATTCCAAAACCATTCTGTTGAACTCATTAATTGGTGTTTTTGGACGTGTTTGTATGTCTTGTTTGAACCTGCAATCAAAATCAAAAATAACATTTCATAATATGTGAGTATCATGTGCCAATTATAGAATACAAACATGGTATGTGCAAATTACATTATGTCAGTCATGATTCATGCTTAGTGTAACAAAATTATAACTGAATTGATGCCAACTTACCTACGTGCAATTATGTTTGATGTCAACTTGCCAGTCATCACACAAGGATCACATCTGTGATTGGATCTGAAAGTTTTGATTGCTAAGCAATTTGCAGAAGACACCACCCCATACCAAATATAAAAGGAACACTTTTTCCCCTTGCAAACTATTCCAAGTCCATCCAGATGATTCCTATAGATGTTGTAAGCAAAGCTGTTTTCCGCATCAAAAATGCGAATAACAATACGGAAAATGGCTGTATTTTCGAATCGGCCCCCAAGTTCTGTACTCATATTCTTGAATTCTGAAGTTGAGTCCCAGTATTTTTGTTCCCTACTTGTCGTGGGACCAAAACCTCTTCTCCAATCTTCATCAATTTCAGCTTCACAACTAAAATCTTCCTCTTCACAGAGTTCATCTGGCTCTGCCTCATTGTCTACAAAATTAGCATCATCTTCATCACTCATATCCTCTTCCTTATTGCCATCACCTTCCACATTTCCATCCACTTCCACATTGTCATTACCTTCATCATCACCCTCTTGGACCTTTGATTCCTCGTCATGGACCAAGTCTTTATCTATGAGTTCTTCATTGCCCATGGTAGCATTCATCTCATCATTAGATTCTGAAGAAGACCTCCCTAAATGCTCATCCTCACTTTCATCAATTAAGCGAGGACAACAACGTGGTTGTAATTTCCTCACCCTTGGAGACATGTCGGTAGTCCGAACTATACAACCAGATTAGGAACACATGCACAACATCAATTTCAACATTACAGTTTAGGGTTTCATAGACCTTGAAACCCTATCTTCTAAACATACCTAAATCAGAAGTCACACAAAAAAACCATGTTCATGCATACTTCAATCCAACATTTGTGATTCAAATAAAAGAGAAATGAGACTTACCTCAAACTTATTCAATGGTCTGAGCTTTGCAAACCCTGAATCTTCTAAAACTCGAGTCTTGCAAACCCTTTCACTCCCAAACTAACCCTAAAT
>JAYMSW010002211.1:0-14309 GCA_036897725.1 Erodium texanum | reverse complement strand
ACTGATGAACATCTCCAATTTCGTCGTCGAACCTCACGTGATATGGATGGGAAGCTCCGGCAATGGCCCTGAAAATCGAAGCTCAGATCTGGTCGTCACGAGCACCGGAGCAAGCTTAGATTTGGCATCACCGATCCTCGAGTCCGGACCTCGCTATTTCGTCTGCATCGTTGTCCTAAAAACTGAGATAGAAGACTTCGAACCCATGGCCGACTGATCTGGCGAGTCCACGCCGATGACTGAAATCGATGGATGCGAGGAAGAAGACCCTATTTCTTTTTTGATAAATACTTTTAATATAGTAAATCAGATTTTATAATCTATTTTAAATAAATATTGGTTTTAAAATGAAGTTTTTGTTTCTAATAAATAGTATAAATTTTTTATTCTTATTTATAATCTTAATTTTCTAAAATAAAACTCCAGATTTTTAAATAAAAAATTAATTATTTTATTCAAAATTTTAATTTTAAATCTGATTTTTTATTTATTTTTATTTTTAGAATCATTATTCAATAGTATAAAGATATAGTTTTGAAAATTTAAAAGAGATGTAAGGGTATTTCGGTCCTCTTATATACCGAGGGCAATTTTGTCATTTCCTTTAAAACTAACAGAAATCTAACCAAAATCTAACAGACGAAGATGGTCACTTTTAAACTAAGGGCACATATCCGGTCGTGACCAATTGAAAAGGGCACAAAAAGGTAACTCCCTCTCTTAAGATTATTGCAGTCACTATTAGTTTCATCAGCAAGTGAATTTTGCTCTTATCTACTAAACTATTTATTTTTTCAGAACAAATAAATTAGGCTTCACCCCTGAGTTTCTAGGACGTGTCAAGCTTGTCACATCTGTTGCATCACTTCTTGGTGTTGGACTATATAATGGATTTCTGAAAAATGTCCCATTGAGGAAGATTTTTCTTGCAACTACAGTTATTGGTACAGCTCTTGGGATGACTCAGGTTTGTTTTGTGTTGTTCTTTTGAAGTAGGACATCTTTGCTTTCTTGGGTACTGTTTCTTAATCGAATTTTGTTGTTGTCTCAGGTTATCCTTGTTACTGGATTAAACCGAAAACTTGGTATAAGTGACGAGTGGTTTGCAATTGGGGATTCTCTTATTATCACAGTTCTTAGCCAGGTAATTTTCCTTTTTTGAAGATTAAGATTTAAGGATAATCTCACTCAACTACACTACCCCTAGGTATGCACTATTCTCAACTATCCTTACATTTAAAAAGTTTTTGACAACACCGTAAGTTTTAAGTCTCATTTTACCCCAATCACGTCAACTTTTGGGTGTGAAATAACAAAAATACCCTTATTTTTATTTTTCATAAGGCTATTCTCGTCATGGCATGCCCCAAAGGTGACGGGATTGATGTAAAATGAGACTAAAAAAAACTTAAAGAGGGTTGTTAAAATCTTTTTAAACTTGGGGGTAGTTTGTTGAGAATGGTGCGTACTTTAGAGGTAGCTGAGCGAGATTTTACCTAAGATTTATATTGCTGCCTTGACTTGAACCCCTGATCAACCAAGTCACAAGGCCAAGCACTAAACCATTTGGGCAAGTTAGCTTTGGTTCTTGGCCTAGTGATTTGTTTCCACCTATATTAAACATGAAATACCGACTATCGTCAAATCTTGGTGAACTTATAATCACAATAAACATGTTAACGCAGACCTAACAACTACTACCCTTTGCAGGCTTCTTTCATGCCCGTTCTTGTTTTAGCAGCGAAACTATGCCCACAGGGAATGGAAGCAACACTTTTCGCAACCCTCATGTCAGTTTCGAACGGAGCGAGTGTTCTGGGCGGTCTTCTGGGAGCTGGCTTGACCGAGCTCTTTGGCATCACCAAGGACCATTTCGATCACTTGGCAGCTATGATAATCCTTTGCAATCTCAGCTCGTTGCTGCCTTTGCCACTCCTTCGCCTCCTTCCTCAGGATGGTGTCGATTCTAATCCCGACGATATGGAAGATCTTGAGCTCAAATCTGTGTAGTTGAAACCTCTTTTGCCTCTTGTAACTTGTTTCCTATCCTGTTGTATCAGAAGTATAAGCACAGTTCTAGCTGACACAAAAAGGGAACAATTTTTGATTAATTGTAACAGATGATATAATGGTAATTAATTAAAACAACATTTGACCTTTTTTTAATAACAACAATAACATTATGTCTGTGTCTGATTATATTGGCAATTGACTTTGTGGGGACGCAAATCAGATTGGATTTTTATTTTGTTAGTGTAATGGAGCAATAAGCACATATATAATTGTAAAGTAGAGTGCAAGCTTACGTCACAGATATCTTGGGCACGAAAAAGAAGTTTTAAAAAAGAAAGATATTTTGATTAAATTATAAGTTAGTCAAATGAAGTGTTTTATTAAACTAAACTCAAATTTATAAGTTGTCTAAAAGCTAAAAAAAGAAGAAAAAAAAGACAGGTTAGAGATACATATTTCCGCATGCTCCCATTTATAATCATGAATTTTTTTCAATGTAGTTTGATCAATAAAAGCTATAAAAAAACAAGGTAAATTACATTCGACTGTATTTAATAATAATAAGCCGTTTTCATTTAGTTATATCTAACTTTGAGTTTGTTTTTTTAACTATCTCAACTCTTGTTTTTCACAAAATCAATTAGTTTACTATTCATTTTTATGGAATGATGAAAATGAAACTATCTTCGAAATTAAACCCAAAACGGAAATATAACCGTAACCCTTTCAACTCCAAGCTTTAAACTCGAAAAGACCAAAATATCTATATTTTTCTTTGTAATTTCCAAATGTCACTTAATCTAAGTTTTGTAAACTAAGAGGGTGGAGGACTCGGAATGGCGCTCTCAGGGCCGAGCTTCTCAGGCCTGTGAGAGGGAGGTGAGTGATGGGTTAGGTTTTGTGAAACCGAGGGTTCTTATTTGTTGTTCTTGTTTATGTTTTTTGTGTGTACTGTAGATTGTTAGTTCTTTACCTAATTTTCCCGAGAGCCTCTGCCAATTGAGCAGTTTTATATCCGGATCCAATAAGATCTGGGTTGTCTGTATAAGGCTATCCAGATCTAGAAGTTGCGTGGCCGGCGGTCCATTCGGACCACCAGATTCATCAAAAAAGCAAGTCCGACAATCAAGCTTCCCAGTCCAAGAGGATAGCTCATGTGGGTTAGGTTAGATTCGGATTAGGTAGTTAGGTTTTATCAGTCTCCTAAACACGTTTGGATTATCTTCCCAGTTTTATTTGGGTTTATTCCTTTCCCAATTATTTTTGGGCATTGTCTATGCCCTCAGTGCAATCAAATGTTGGCCTCTACATTGGTTGGGATGTATATACTTGGGGGTGTACTTCTATCCAAAAAAAAACTAAGAGGATGGAAGTTGAGAAGATTAAGTTATCATTATAACCTAATATTAAAAAAAATATTTTGACAACAAGAGTACTAGCTGGTTTTCACAAATTTAAGATTAAAATGATCAACGATCCTATAATCATTCTACCATAGACTTCTAGGAGATTCATTTAGATTATATAAGAATTCAAAAACCTCTTATCTGATCCATACAAAGGCAATGAATCTTAATTTTATCGTAAGGTTGTCCGAAAGAGACAACAAAAGCCACGTTGACCAACCGGTCCAAACCACTTGAACACCCATGGTTTTATCATAAACTTGTATTCAAATAACAATTTTACAATCCAGACAAAATCAAATGTCAAATGATTGATGATCTTTTGTTTTGTCCCTGCAATAAGAAATAGCCTTAGGGTTGGGTCGAAGAGTGGGTGAGAGCAAGAGGAATGCATGCATGTGATGCCATGTGGATTCAATGGCGATACATAAAAATCAATTACCAACTTCCATTATGTTCATTTTATCATATAGTTGTGTGTTTACATATATTATGTATATAATTAATAGGGGAAAGGTTTATAGGGAAGTGTGTTTAAACTAAAAATTATAAATCATATTTATCGTTGATAGATTTATATTAAATATACGTCGGTGCAGGTGTAAACATAGAATGAAGTGAGCATAGCGATAGAGAGATAATTGACTATCATCGAATTGATACCAAAACATAAATAATATCGGAACACTATCGTGCTAGCTTCGATGATATATGTTTTGAAAATATTCCTAACCATGATACTTTAGTATTCAATTCATGATATTTTGAATTAAGAAAGTACCTCCGATTCCAATTTTTTTAATTTGGAGTGAAAACGATGTTTTTACAGAACTACTAAAGTTGTTTCCCAAAACGTATTCTTTGCGAAAAACTATCCCAAATGGATATGAAATTCACACAATCATACATCTGAGTGCAAAGTTACGGCATTCCAAAGTTTTACCCTTGAAACCATTTATTTTAGAGTCTTTTTTTCCGTGTCGATCACCCAATCTAATAGAGCTACACCCAATATTGTTCATCTCCAAAAACTCTTTGAGTCATTATGTCTAACACATGGTGTGCACAAACCAAAAAATTAACAGATCGAGAAAATCGTTAAATAAAAACCAATAGACCATTAAATCTATACATGGTCATTGTAAGAAATCAAAAAACCACGTCAAAATATGATGAAACTTTTGCTCTTAAATAGAAACTCGAAGAATTGATAAAGAAATCTCGAACAACAATCACATAAAAACTTAGAAAATCTATAACAAATGAGTCCGGATCTAAGATATGCAACTCCAAAATTTGTAACAAACAAAACTATTGATGAGGGAACTGTTTTTGAACTCATCCGAAACAAGATCACCACAAAAGAAACCGTCGAAAAACAATTGGAACTAAGGATCGAAGTCTAGAAAATACAAAAAGTTGAAAATGAGTAAGACTGTAAAATAACAAAACAAACCTTCTATCAGTAATAAAAAATAATTTACATTCATATTATTTACACTATTCATAATTTTACTATTATATATAGATCTTAACTCTTTAATTTTACCTATGTGATATATAATACAACTTCTAGTTATTAGTTTAAGAGGTAGTTTTTATATATCCATACTCAATGTTGATTGATGAAACAAACAAAATCCCATGTGACAAACGTTGACTTCCAAAAAAACATGTCTGAACAGAACATTATGGATTTTGATCCAACACCCATATGTATAGGAATCATGATTGATCCTCAAAAAAACAAAGTTTACATTAGGCTCATAGGCTGTTCTATTATTGCCTATGGATAATAGACTCTCATCATCATCTTATGATTACATTTCAAGCAAAACTTTCATATATCTCAATAATGTTGCATTGAGAATTTAATTTTAAATATTACTTATTCATGTCGAGTACAATAATAAAATATGATTTTTAAAACTAAAATTTGGAGTTTTTTTATTTATTAAAACTTGCCTCTAATATAGTATATCTCCATGATATACATGCAATCATTTAAACTATCCAAGCAAGGGTCTTCATAGATTCAAGTCTAGAGATATTACATCCCGTAACCTTCAATGAGCGAACTCTCGTATTGCAAGCGACTTGACCAATCGCAAGGACTTAGTGTTCTAAACGCACCCTAGCGTCAAACCCAGTCTAACAATCATACCCAGCCGAAGCTGACACCTATCATCGGCCAAAGCTGACACTAACCCGCCTAACACTGGCACCTGCAACCAGCCTAATGCTGGCACAAAACGACAAAACCCAACATCTACAACCGGGCGGAGCTGACACAAAAACGACTAATCCTAACTCCAACGACTAACATATCAGCAGATACAACTTCACCCACACACTCAAGCACTCCTCAGGAGATAGAATGCACTTCTACTGGTCTTACTCATGGCAAATCTGATGGTCCATATCGAATCCCAACAACACCAATCAGAAGCTCTGTTCCTAAAGGTCTTTGAGAAGGTTCTAATGTTGACGAGGTTTAGGAGAGAGAGCGAGATATTGGCAATTAGGTACACACCTCTCTCTAAAATTTGGAGTCAGAATATTATGAATAAGAGGGCATATAATGGAAGAATATTATTACCCTGACCTTGTCTCATTATTAATATGAAGATTTGGTTTAGCTAACCTCGTGAATAATTTAGACAATTAACATTCACTCCACAGAACTTTCTGTATGTATTATTCTATTCCTAAACCTGTATAAAAATTTGAATAAACATATATTTAAAAGGATGCATGTACATGTATGAAAATTGATAGTTTGGATCATTGTCGTATTCAATATATATTTTTATCTCAAAATAAATTATGTCAATCATTTCGGATAAAATATTGTCCAGTGAATACGGGTTTATGAAAATAAAATGGAAAAACAGACGTTTTATTTGTGATATATTTGTCACATAAATTATAAGTGTCATTTTTTTTCCTGAGTACTCTACATTACATCTTTCTCTCACTGGTCTACTGATAAACAATTACATAATAACTTATTGTAGTATTTTCTGGCTACTTTTTTTTTCACACCTTAATTTTAAATAATTTATTCATGTCACAATTAATTTTGACATATTGTATAAAGTCACACATTCATTAGAAAAATGTTCTACGTAAAACAAGAGTTTTTTTTTTTTGAAATAAAAACAAGAGTTAAGTATAATCAATAAGTTAATTTTTAACGATAAAATTCGCCTCCATACACATAATCTGACTTAATTTTTCGCGTACCACGAAGATACACATATTGAACTATTGATCGTATAAGACAAGGTAGTAACATTACAGACTCCCCAATAACACATCAGACAATGTAGTAACTTCTGCTGTCATTATTGAACAAATATAGTTTACTTACCGCTTAACAATTAAATCGGACCAAACAACACATCAAACACACACATGGAATAACTCAAGATATATACTATCACGGTAAATAACACAAACAATTCAAATAATAACATTGGTATCCCTACCAGAATTCTATCCCAGTAACTAAGAAAAATAACTTTTTAAAACATTAAACTAGCTCTCGTAAATGACATAAAATTATTTGATTGAAGATCACATCAATACTGAATGTGAGAAGCAAATTAGGTGGTGAGGAAGGTAATGAAGTGGTTGGGGTTGCCTAAAAGAGAGTGCCCTAGACCAAAAACATGTAGGACAGGTAGTGTTTTTATTTGACCAAAATCAAAATAGTTATGAACCACTCTTCCATGAAAGCATCTGAATTGATGTGCAGCCATTGGATCATTGCTGGAGATCTAGCAGACATGCCACATATTCAACAATAACATGAGGCTGCTCACATTTTAATCAATATCTCCATCTTCTCCAGCAATCCCACATGCTTGCCTTTCACTGTGGACCTCTATAAATATATATTTATTATGTATATATCTTCTCTAAAATTGACCTCTCTTCATCAAAGACAAATCTTGATGTGTGCACTTTTGAGCCTCACATGTCTGCCCATTGGCCATTGTCTTGAGCAAACGACATTCCATTTCTCAGTAGACTGAGACTTCTAAAACATTATCAATGTTTTTTTTATACTTATATTAGAGCAAGGCTAACACGACGTTTTAAAGAGAAAAAGTATCGATTAGAGTCGGCGTCTAAAGTCGAGAGGTAGAGAAAACGTCAACGTAATGCTTTTTTCGACTTAGTGCAAGGCTCACTGTGACCTAATACATGGTAGACAAAATAAAAATAAATAAATAAAATTATTTGATGAATTAAAAATAGGTGAAAGCTTGTGTATTCGAAATGAATATCAGTTTTTTTTAATTCTACATTAATTAATACGAGATTAAAACCTTCAGGGATAGCCCAATGGGTAGGGAGGTTATTTTTTTTTAGTGTCAGTCGCGGCTAACTTAGGTGCACATTTATTGTGTTGTTTGTGCGTATTTATTGCGTTGTCAGATTTGATCTGTTTGTTAAGAGATACGCAAGATATATGTTGATCCAAAGCTGATTGTAGGAATTATTATTCCCACCAAGTCTAGAGTCTGTAATATCATCACCTTATACATTCAATTGTTGATATTTATGTCTTTATAATTGATATATAATATACACGATATTTATTACTAAAAAGAAGAAGATGAGATTAAAACTCATATGTGCATTGTAACAAATCAGAATTTTTTTGTTCTCTTGAGAAACTATCATAATCAGTCTAATTTATGACACCAATGTAAAGGGAGAAACTTGTGTGAAGGCTTATATTATAGAAAATGAGGATCAAGTGATACATAAACAATTGCATTTGGTCAAATTGGAAGCCACCCTTTTTGACTCTTATGATGTAATTATGTTTAATTTTGGTGTTGATTACTTTAATCAATAGTTTAAGTGGCTAATGATATTAAAATTATCCCACCCACTTCCATTATTTCAGTACCACAAGGGTCTATGGTGACCAAGTAGATTTTCAGAGCAATTTTTGGAGGAAAACTTTTAGCTCCATTACGGATTAAACATTATACATCAAAATCACTATTACAAAAAAGAAAAACATTGCTTATATTATTAATTTACTATAAATGAGAAGAAATCTATTATTTCTGCAGTGGATTAAAGATCAAAGGAGTATAACTTGAGAACAAATAGAACGATAAAAGAACCGTTACAGAGTAAATTAATCACTCTGTCATATTAAAACACAATTCGTTTAAAAAATTCAAGTATCTAAATTGATAACTCAATTTAATTATGGAATTGTGTGCTTACATATATGCACATATCAAAATAAAGAAATGTGAGGGATATTCTGGAATTTAAGAACTCAATCATAGGTGGAAGTTATAATAGATTTTAATCCCAAAAGTGATCTAATTGGTTTCTTATTTAAGCACAAGAAGATGATTAATCAAACTTATAATTACGCCTAGAATTAAGTCAAGGCTGAAAGCAACATTAGGGCATGGAACCAACCACTTAACATGTGGAAAATCTTAAGGTGTATCAATTCATCCATGCTTCAATTATTGATTGCTTTAATCCTTTGCATGATGCTATGGAAATGTCATAATCACGCCATGGAAATGAAATATAGTGGGGTTGTATCTTAATCAACCCATCTTACAATTATTTACTGGGAAGGTAAAAAAAGAAGATTAATTACGTCCCAGTGACATAGCTATTAAGTTTGAATATATTTTGGTGGTATCTTTAATTATAGTCATTTTCACATAATTATTTTTAAGTATGAATTTACTTTAGCTATCCCATACTTTCTTTGTTTTTTCAATATTACAAAATATGTTAAAAAAATCAATTAGTTTACTGTTTTTTTTTAAATAACGAAATTACCTTCACAATCCTCAGACACTAAACTCATCATTTAAACCCTAATCCTAGACCCAACCCCCAAACCCTTAAAAAAAATGTGAATTCAAAACTCTAACCCTCGTACTTCTATCATATGAAAATTTATTTTTAACATATTTATTAAAAGAACAAAAAAAATCAGAAAGAAAAAAAAAAAAAAGCTTCATCTTCCTCATGGAATCCGATGAATAAAACGACGGATATGAGCACTACACGATGTTGATTCTCCTGCCATTGATTTAACTATCGAAGCCCACGTGATCATGGCTGAGGTCACTATGCCAAGATCAAAGTCACAACGACTTTATAAATCCGCATCTTCTACTATTTTACCTTTGCTTTGTGTTCATCCCAAAATGTATATGAAAATAAACTATTATAGACGTTCATAATTTCACCAAAAATCAAACTAGCGATTCGGACCATAAAATCTAAACAAGAAAACGGTCCACAGCTATTGAATTGATTTGGGGTTGTGGTGAAGCTTTGAACCATAAAAAAGAAACTATAACACAAGGAGAAAGATGCAATGAGAAGAAGACATGAAAAAAGACAAGGGAAAGGTAGGATGGGCCGAAACAAGGTGCGCCAAAACATGAATTAGTTTTTAGTTAAATGAAGACAAAAATCACATGCACATACCTTCTCCATTGACAAAACTATATATTTTTAAAACTTCCCCTCAAAGTGGCTGTTCACATCTATACGGATGCCACAAGAGTCTTCACCTTCTTGTATATATATATATTATAATAAGGAAGGTCCCTAAAATATATATCTCTAACAAATATATATGACATTGAGTGATCGAATTGGAGACTCACAATCGTCACAGAGACGAAGCTACAACTATCCAGACTAAGCTAAGAAATACAACCACCTAGACCAAGTTAGGAAATACAACCAGACATAGGCTGGCACAAAAACCAGACATAATTGGTACTACACTGGCGCCACAAAAACAACTACACAAAGCTAAGTACTATTGCTAATACAGATCTGACCCATGCAAGCACTATTCTTAGAATGAGCAGGAACACATACGAACCAACGATAAGGCGCTACTTTTAAATCTGGGCTACCTGTACCAGGCACCCCAGATCCTCCTGAACCTGGTCATTCACTGCTCATCCGTCGAGACTCCTAACCCAAAACGGTCTGATCGGCAGAGACGGGGTTGGGGGAGGGAGAGGCCTGACACACATCCGTCGGCTTCCTAACTGGTGCAGCGCCAAGGTCCGGCACTCTGGTCGGCTAGACGCCCGGATCTGGCCGCGTAGACCTGGAAGGCCGGAGGTGTTGCGGCGCTTCCCGAGCTTGTAGGCTGAAATGCCCACAGGCCGGACGGAGCCGGTGACACTGACACCTCGGCACGGCAGCGCGCATCTCGAGCTCGTAGTCAGAGAAACGAAAGCAGGGGTGACTCAGCCGGCCGACGAAGCAGTGCCTTCAGAACCACATGGGAGAGGAGCGGAGATGGAAGGAGGGGAGCGTGGCGGCTCATCCCCTAGTGGCGACTACAAATGCAAGGTTCCTAATTTTTAGCTCTTAGGTCTACTATAGCGAAGAGAAAGGTTGAAAGAAAGCTTTGGTTTTATAATTGTCTCCTAAAAGTATTATGTTATTTATAAACATTAAGCAATATGAAAAAATATATGGTTCATAATAATTGGAAACGTGTTACAGTATATTACGCAAACATTAAAACATGTGAGTACCAAACTTAAGAATGACATAGATGTTTGGTAGTGAGTTAATCATTGATCCCATTACAAGTAGAAATCTCCTTCACACATTTTTGGGTCTTATCAATTCTAGTTGGAAATAGCTTAATGAGAAGGTGACTTTCATTAATGACATTAACTAGTGTTGCTAATTGGAGTCCCATCCTCCTGGTTTGGATGCTTTTGTTTTGCTTTTGATTCCTTCCAAGTACATGTAATTAAGAAGCCTTTGGCACATGGTTTAGGCCTTTTGCATATCTAATCATCCATGCAATTTTATGTACGGAAGTCTATGGTATACACTTGCTCTAAATATATGTTTAATGTTTTAAACAAATTTTATTCATTATTTATTGAGAAATTGTTCATGTTATCCATAACCACTTGCTTAAGCTTTTATTGTATTTTTCTAATTATTCAAGTCTATTTGCAAGGTGGGCAGCAGTGAAAACAGCAGTGTTTTCAGTACAGAACCCACAAAGACAAAATCAATTTTCAAAAACCCTTAAGATCAACATCATCATCATGCATGTTACACCCAAACACAAAGCTAAAAGCCAGACTGTAAAGACAAAATGTCCATCTGTACACATTACATACTTATGCCACTAATTGAGGAAAGGAACACTCAAACAACCCACAACACATGCCCATTGTTCATAACCCACTTTTGGATTAAAAAGTCAAATGAGAGATTTGACCATCCCCTAATTCACAACTAACATACAAGGGGGATTGAATTGGGCACTATAGAATCCTTGTAAAAGCTAACATTCCTAGTAAAATGATGGGGATATTTATGATCAGATAGCAAGCTGCTTTTGATGGGTACTAGAAGGCGATGAGGATGAGGATTGATCATCTTCATCAAAACAACCATGGAGCAGCTTGAGCTGTGATCTGCTGATATGATCATGTAGTGGAGGTTCCACAGCAAGCATCAACATTTCTTTATGGAGATGAGAGCAGTAGGTGTGGAAGGTGTTGGGTGTCACATTTAATTGGAACCCCAAACCAAACAAGAAGTCCACTTCCAAAAGATTCATTTCTGCTATGCTGATTCCTCCAACTTTAGCATAATATGCATTGTTGTAATATCTGCACAAACCCCCCAAATATGAAGTCCGATGCCATTTTAGGACTAAACCGATTTAAAAAATCAAATTGATAGGCGGGGTTCCACGATATCTATTAAGTAATGGATAAATCTACCTCTTTTCTCTGAGTGCAATTTCAAATAACTAAAACCATTTATTTTTTTAAATTGAAGAAGGAAAAAAACAGAGGAAAAAACCGGATTTTTGAAAGAAGAATACTCAATTGATTGTACAAGTTAAGAAACAAATTTAGGAGGTCAAAACAAGTTAGAAACCGGATTCTGCGCACGTGAAAAGATAGATGAGCTTTGACAGGTGAAGTGTAAGTAAAAGGCCATTAAGTTCTGATTTAGAATCCGACTCACCAAAAAGTTCAAACTAATAGATGAATGGTTTGATATGTTTATCATTTGATGAATTTGAATCTTTTCCACATGTGTCTCTAACACAAACAAACAATTCCAGACAGCTAAAACCAATTTCACATTACAAAATTTTTGAAATTGGAGAAAAAAACAGAGAGCAAAAAGCCAGATTTTCAAAAGATGAAAGCTAAATCAATTATGCAAGTTAAGAAACCAGATTTGGAGATCAAATCAAGCTCCAAAAACCCATGTAAAAGACTGCGTCAAGATCAAAACTTGTCACACCAAAATAAAGTTCCTAAAGCTCAAGATTGGTGGGAAATGAAATTAAGCAAGTGAGTTCACCTATCGTCCAAGAATTTGGCAGAGACCAAGACACTGGTAATGAGGAGCCTGTGGACGTTGAAGGAACTGACGGGAAAGGAAGGGTGGCGCTGCATGAATCGGTCGAGGTACACGTAAGCGACGACGTAGCAGGAAGAGCTGCAATTGGCGTACTTGAAGATCCTCTGGAGGTAGCTCTGGACGGAGATGGTGGGTCTGCTCAGGCCGTGGAAGACGGAGATCTTCTGGGCAGCGCCGCCGTACAGGATCTCGGCGTCGTTGGAATCGGCCACCCTCTGGAGGAGCGAGGAGAGGAAGATGATCACTTGGGGCATCACCTCAAGATCTTCGAATTCGAGCTCTGCAGCCATTGTTGGCTCTGCTGCTGTTTCGTGTCGTTTTTGTTTTTTTGCTGATACTGATGCTCTGTCTTTTTTTTAAGACTTTCTTATAGAAGAATACGTAAAGTGTCTGCATTGACATTTATGCCCTTTTGACATTTTTAATATCGGGTTTTATGTATAAATATGTAAAGTTGGTACTAAATCTAATGGTTAAATTATGGATTTAGCCACAAAACAAGGTCGTAATGTTAAATTATGAAAGAAAAGATCACATGGACGTTGGAAGTAAGATCTGGATCATGCAAACATCTTGATTGAAAATTGGAGATGGTCCTCCAATCCAATCCATCTACTCACTTTTCGGCATCAAAGTTTGAACCGTGAATGCATCGAAGAGACTAATCAGGTAACAAGAATTAAGTGATGCATATTTGGTCAAGAGTGTTAAGTATTTGGACCTTTGGTTAGGTGGTTAGGGTTAAGAGTCAATAAAATCAAGAAACCATGGAAATATATTTCAAAGATCTTTCAATCTTTTGGGTTCTCGGATGATTTGTAGTTTAAATCATCACATAAAACATTTTTGTCTCATCTTTTACATATCTTTTTGTCCGAATTTGAAGCTGAAAACTAAGAAATTGAGGTACTTCAATTTCATAACTATTAAGAGATGTATAACTCAATATATTTTTTTACAGATGGTACACAAGTGTTAATAGATAATCAAAATCAATCTAGCGTTGGTTTTATTGTGAGTTGAATAGCTAAAATTCGAAACCGAACCATTCAATGTCAGCTTTTTTTCCTTAAGAAAACGAGAATCAATATATAACTTAAAATTTAAATAACATGAACTTTAATGAAACCTATTTGAATAGCTCACCAATATACATTTCAAATTCATTCACTTCTAAGAGCAAAGCGGCGGAGGTCGCTGCGGTTGCGGATCCGAAGCGTCGCCGGCGTTTTTTCGCTGCGGAGCTCGCATCGGCTGGTCGCGATGGCGCGACGCGTCGGATAAGCGACGCGGCATCAAAACGCTAGCGACGCTTTGGGAAGAAGATGCGAGCGTCGCTTCTCATCGGTCCGGGCCAATCGGGTCGCGCCACGTGGACAAAACGACGACAGTTTGAAAGAGCCGTTGCCAACGGCTCTTTCCAACGGCATTCTGCTTATTGCT
>JAYMSW010002210.1:0-14312 GCA_036897725.1 Erodium texanum | reverse complement strand
CAATGTTGGAACTACTCTTCTCAACAATGATTACTAAAATATTGTATACCCCAACGCAACGCACAGGCGTATAACTAGTTAAGAGAAACTGACAACAAATGACAATAGTTGATTTGTATAGTTCAATATCCTTAATTTAAAAATAGTACAATTTACTATCCTCACTTTACATTTTTCCTCAGTGATTGAAAATAATAATTTTTTGAAGTGTATGTTAATGTATATTTCCATATTGAAAATATATAGAAAAAATAATTATTCGATAAATATATTGAATTATAGTTGAAGTGTTACGTTTTTGGGTTTGATAGGACTTAAGGTAATTTATGGAGTGTATTATTCTAAAGTTAATGATAATAAATTGTAAATCAAGAATAGTTAAAGTAATAAATTGTTATTTCTCATAAAGTAATCATAAATGTGCTGGGCTTTTGGCGCGCTGGCCCAACTGAGCCCAAAGCAGATACTTCTGGTTAATTTTCTGAGGTGGCACAGATACTAAAGAACACGAGAATGGATCCATCTTTCACAGCCACAAGAAGCCATGCCGGTCCTGAGACTGACCTCGAGCCATCTCGTCTGTGCCTCTGTGACCCAAACTCGTTCTCTGACATCGCCACCGACCTTACTCCAGTACCGACCTGCTTCTACTTCCCTTCAAAGAAGGATAAGTTTCTGGAAGGTTTCGTCATCGCCGTCGGAAAATCCAACGGTCGCAGTTGCATCGCCCCCAGCAGCCACAACCGACGATTGCTCTGCTCCGGAAATTGTGAGGAGGTTCTATGGAGGAATCAATAGCCGAGACCTCTCCTCGGTGGAGGACCTCATTGCCCTCGACTGCGTCTACGAGGATCTTGTCTTTCCTCAACCCTTCCGAGGTCGAAAGGTCTGTCTCCCCGACCTCTTATCCACTTCTCGTTCTAACCAATTTGATATTTGGGATTCAATTTAGGGTTCCTTAAGATTTTGCTAGATGGTCTTTTTTTGGAATTATAATGAATTGACATGAAATGGGTTAGAGTTGTATGTCATAATTTTTTTAAAGAGCATTGAAGTTTAAGTATTTATTTGAGCCCTGTACTTAAATATCTACACAAATCTAAAAAGAAAGAGAGCTGGAAATGGAAGATATTGTGAGAGAATGGTTTATATTGAATAAGCCTTTGCACAACATTGTTCTTCTAGAATTTCGAGTTGTGAATTCATTAAATGTCTCTTGATTAGTAATACGCGAAAAAGGTTTACTGGTAGTATCTGCTATTCTTGAATTTGCTATCAATGCTATGTGAACTGAAGTTATGGTCCTTATGGATCATTGTGCAATGTTGCAGTAGATCCGAATGGGTCTAGTTTTGCAACAAGATATTGGAATGCTAATCGCAGTATTGCATAACAATTCTAAGCAGATGCCAAGTCAAGACTCAAGTGACATGGCTTGTGTGCTTAATACTAAATCTCACAAGTTAAAAAACCTTAAAAGAGTTTAGGTTTGTGAAATCGAAAAGCAAATCCTACTTGGCACTGGTTAGACTTTGTTAAACGGTGGAAAAAATGCTAGAATAGAAGTAGATTGTGACCCTCTGTTGGGGCTTCTTTACACGAGATTATTTCAGCTATTTATTTCCCCCTTTTGTTTCTTTCTAATGCATCAGTTTGTTTTTTTAATCGTATGCAGGCAATCCTAGAGTTCTTCAAGAGTTTCATGGATTCCATCAGCAAAGACCTTCAGTTTGTTATCGACGATATATCTTCCGAAGATTCTTTGGTTGTTGGTGTTACATGGCATCTGGGTGAGTGAAAACTACACATCTCATTTCGGTTTCTCTTTCACACTTGTAACAATTTTTTACCCTTCCATTCACAATATTTCAAGCTAATCTCATGTTATAATTAATTACAGATTGGAAGGGTAAGCCTTTTCCTTTTAGCAGAGGATGCAGCTTTTATCGATTGTCAGTTGTGAATGGCAAGAAACAGATAGTGTAAGAGACTTTCTGTTAAATATCATAATGCTTTGTCCCTCTAAGAAATTTCTCTTAGTTCTGATGATGCTGGAAGAATGATTTATTTTTTTTTGCAATGCAGTTACGGGCGAGATTGTGTCGAACCTGCAATCAAGCCTGGGGAGGCAGCTTTGGTATGGGGAATATCCAAATTTTGCATATTTTTACTACATACATTTGAATCGATAAGAACATATTATATGGGTTTTAATTGTGAAACTATAAAAGTTTTCATGGCTTTCCTGTAAACCAAAGATGAAATTTTTTGTTGCTCGAAGAATCATTTTTTTTACGCTTCTGTGCAGGGTATTATCAGAGGCGTTACATGGCTATTTCAGAAATTTCCTCAGCTAGCGGATAAGCTCTAGTGGAGCCTTGGATAGGGTAAATACTTGAAATGTTAAAGCGTTGTTTGTATAGTTACAGATACAGTAAAACCTTGAGGTGCTGCAATGTCATGTTCGGTCCTGACGGCACTTTTACTTTGAAATGTGTCTATGTACAATTGTTACGGTGTGTATTTATACTTGTATCCTGAAGATGCTCCATTTTGTCCATCTTGTTTCTCTAGTTGGGAAGTAGCTCTAGACGCTAGTTCTAGATTTTCTTTTCATTTCATCTGCTTATCATCTCATTTTGTGGATTCAAAGAAGCCCTAGTTCTTAATTTTCAGAGATTTGAGAGAGAATATGAAAACTAGGAACAATTCCTTCCTATCTTATTTTGACTCAAAACACATTGATTTTATGGTATTTGATTTCTTAATGAAGCAATTACAACCTCCCGTGCCCCATAAATTAGACTCAATGCATTAATCTTGGAATGAAATTGACATCGGGTTTAGGATAATCAAACTCAAACTGATGACTTTACTATGTCAATGATTTGAACGTCCGATCTCAGGTATTGAGAAAGTTTGTATATTTTATTCAAGATATAAAATTTTTAATAAAGTATTAAAAATCTTTTATTGTCTAATAGTTGTACATTATACCCAAACGACCTCAATTTTTTCTTTTTGCAGAATAAGTTTTTGACTTCAAAATATACAAAATAACTAATCTATTTATAGAAAAGGTAAAGAATAAAAGACACCAAACAGAAATTAACGGTGTGAGTTGGGAAAGCGTGGGAAAAGCGGAAGAACAGTCCCGAAATGGCGGGAACAAACCAACGACTTTTTCCAACAGATCCCAATCAGATTTCAAAACCCATTCTTAGAATCAGCAACAACATTACCAAAACTTTACCACATTTCGAAAACTATCAGATCTGAGTTTATGTTCCTATAGTAATCGCAATTCGAGAGGTCCATTGCTGGCTGTGGCGGTTTCTTAGATATTTGGAGGGTTTTGGAGCAAGACGGGATCTTAATCGGTGGTGTTTGACGACAAGGATCTGATAGTTTTTGAAATCAGGTTCTGGATTTGGGTCTCGGTTTCAATTTTCATGTTTATTGTCGATGTTCATGAATTCGTGAAGGTGGGTTTTGATTACAAGAGCAATCGGAACGGTTTCAGCTTCCAGATCTCATCTGGGTCAGTTGCTTATCCTGAAATTTTGATTCAATTTTGCTTTAATCTCTGAAGTCCGACACGTTTGTGAATTTTGCTTGTTTGTCGCTATTTTGAATCAAACCCTAGCTCTTCAGTCTTCGATTTTGAAGGCCTGTTTTATTGATTCAAGTGCTTATTTTGGTTCTGTACGGATTAATTTCCAATGGAGAAGCCCGGAAGTGGGAAGAACAAGATTCTCCAAACCCAGAACACCAGAAGCTCTAATCTTAGGTTTAGGGGAAGCTCAAGGGAGCTAGATGCAGACACAATGGTGTTTGTGAACATGGCTCAAGAGCAAAAAGGGAAAGGCAACAACCTCTTCCAAAAGCGTGATCATGAAGGGGCCATGTCTAAGTACGAGAGAGCCCTCAAGCTTCTCCCGCCAAACCACATTGATGTTGCCCACCTCCACAGCAGCATGGCGGAGTGTTATATGCAATTGGGTTTGGGGGAGTACCCTCAAGCTATCCAAGAATGTAATTTGGCATTAGAGGTCTCTTCAAGATATAGTAAGGCACTGTTGAAGCGTGCTAGGTGTTACGAGGCATTGAATCGGTTGGATTTAGCATATAAAGATGTTAATACCGTGTTAGGTATGGAACCCAATAATATAATGGCATTGGAGATAGTGAGTAGGTTGAGGAAGTTGATGGCTGAAAAGGAGATTAAAGTTAATTTGGAGGTTGATTTTGGGAGTCCCGAGGCACGTAAGGCTATGCATTTCGGTCAAACCTTGAGAGAGAAGACAAGGAAGAAGAAGGCTCTTCAAACTGAGGCGAAGAATCGGGAGGACAAGATTGTTGTGGAGGATAAGGTGAATGTTGTTAAGGATAAGGTGAATGTTGATAAGGATAAAGAGGTGGTTAGGACTATTGAGGAGGAGAAAGTGGTCACCAGGGCTGTTACAGATGAAACAGTTGTGACAAGGACTGTGAAGTTGGTCTTTGGTGATGATATAAGGTTTGCTCAGTTACCACTAAATTGTAGTATAGTATTGGTTAGGGAGATAGTTCAGAATAGGTTTCAAGGGTTGAAGGGAGTCCTCATTAAATATAGGGACGCGGAGGATGATTTGGTTACAATTACTACCACAGAGGAATTAAGAGGGGCTGAAACGACATGTGGTCCAATGGGTGCACTAAGATTTTACTTAGCTGAAGTGAATCCTGATGAAGAACCACTTTATGATGGAATACATAATAATCATGTTGGGTTTCACAGTGTTGAAACCAAACAGACTAGTGTTACCAACTTGCGTGATCTTGAAAATAAATCAACTGATCTTGTTACTGAGAATGCGAACATAGGAAAAGGCAAAGAAGTAGAAAAGGTAAAGGGTTATTGTGTCATTGAAGACTGGATTGTTCAGTTCGCGGGGCTATTCAAGAACCATGTTGGGTTTGATTCAGATTCATTTCTGGATTTTCATGAGATTGGGATGGAACTTTGCTCAGAGGCAATGGAGGATACGGTAACATGTGAAGAAGCTGGAGAACTTTTTGATATTGCTGCAGATCAGTTCCAAGAAATGGCAGCTTTGGGTTTTTTCAATTGGGGGGACATTCACCTGTACATGGCAAGGAAACGGGTTTCATTTTCGGAGGGGCACATACTGGAGCAATCAAAAACTGCATACGAGTGGGCTCGCAAAGAATATAACAGGGCAGGAAGAAGGTATGAAGAAGCTATGCGGATTAAACCAGATTTCTATGAAGGCCTTCTCGCACATGCACAGCAATATTTTGAGCTAGCGAAGCTCTGCTGGTGTAATGCTATAGGGAATAAGATTGATATGGATGCTGCTAATTTAGATTCTGGACCATACCAAGAGATTTTAGAGCTTTACAACAAGGCTGAAGAAAGCATGGATAAGGGCACGCAAATGTGGGAGGTGATTGATGAACAGCGCTTAAATGGAACCTCCAAGTCCAATGAAATTAAATCTCAGCTGCAAAAAATGGGTTTGGATGGGCAATTTCAAGATGTATCAGCAGAAGAAGCTGCAGAACGGAATTCAAACATGAAGGCACAGATATACCTTTTGTGGGGTTCAATGTTGTATGAACGTTCTATTGTGGAGTATAAGCTTGGGCTGCCAACTTGGGATGGATGCCTAGAGGTTGCAGCAGAAAGATTTGAATTTGCTGGAGCTTCTCAGACAGATATAGCAGTTATGATCAAGCACCATTGCTCTAATGAATCTGCACCTGACGGTATGGAATCAAAATTCTTAGATTTTACTTCCAAAATATGTGCTGATTCCAAGTGTTGACTATTTTGCTGTTTCAACAGGTCTAGGGTTCAACATTGATGAGATGGTTCAGGCATGGAATGACATGTATGATGTTAAGAGGTGGGAGATTCGTGTACCCTCTTTCCGCCTAGAGCCATTGTTTCGTCGAAGAGCACCCAAACTTCGTAGTGTGTTGGAGGAGCTTTGAGTTTTTTGTTGATGGCGGTTCATGTTTCCATCTATAAGTCAATGAAAAAGCCATAGGCTATGGAAAAGTTTGAGCCCATGGATCCTTGTGTCAATGAGGTTGAACATATCATGGAAATGCGCTTACCAAGTTGCCATATCTCTTGCACAAGCATTTCATGGGTAATTACTGTAGAACTATGAAGCTTCATTCTCTATTCATCTCTCGGTGAAGCTAACTTCTTTGTGTGATACTGATGCAGCTAAAAAAATTACGCCCATTTTGGTTGGTACTCTTAATGCTGAAGCTGATGCCATGTATGAATGGTTGCTAGCCAACTATGTGGATGATCCAATTGAACC
The DNA here is from genome assembly GCA_036897725.1 of Erodium texanum. Lineage (NCBI taxonomy): Eukaryota > Viridiplantae > Streptophyta > Magnoliopsida > Geraniales > Geraniaceae > Erodium > Erodium texanum. The sequence continues at coordinate 7,971 of JAYMSW010002210.1, read as the reverse complement.
TTTTTGTCATCCAAATTGTCAACAGGGATCTCGGTATGTTCTTACTAGTTTATTCTCTTAAAAGTTGAATCAGTATGTTCTGTTTTTAGCTACAAAATACAACTTTGTCTATTAACACTACAGTGTAAAACCAAACTCAAAATGACAAAGTTGTGACTGCTGCACAATATTTAGAAACAAAACAAACTAATGTGATTGTGAATGATGGACCCCGTTGACATTGTTGAGAATAGATTTACATTACCACATACAAAACTTTTCATGCTATATATAGTCATATATATGCAAATGTATGCTCTACATGTTCTGTGCATGGTACTTCAGAATATCCTCTTGTGATTGTGAATGATGGGCCGTATTGACATTGTTGTGAATAAATATATACTACCACATACAAATCATTTCATGCTATATAGTCTTATAAACATCTGTATGTTCTTCATTTGTTGTGCATGGTATTTTTAGTTTTCACTCTTAGTTATGCATTGGGTTTTGTTCATTCTTTCTACTGTCATTTGAATTTGATTACTAGACTAGCACTTGCTCTGGTGATATAGTCATATATGCATATGTATGTTCTTCACTTGTTGTGTGTTCCACTTTCCGTTTTCACTGTTAGTTATGCAGCTGAGTTTTGCTCATTACTTTCAGATGTATTTCGAATCGATTAGAAGAAGCACTTGCTTCAGGAAGATGAAGATATGAGTCTTCCCGTAGGAGCAAGAGAGAGGGTAAGTTAAGTCATATGCAGATATGGATGCTTGGAGCTGTGTATTAAAAAAAGCCTTTGCATTTTGAAGACTAAATTGATAATACAGTTGTTGGGTATTATGAACTTAATGTAAATTGGTCATGTTAGGGTGGCCTCCGTGGCCTGTACTAAGTAGGATGTAAATGTTTGTATGTAATATAATGGCACGTAGGGTAGAAATGAGGTGAAATCTCTTTGAAATAAAATTTATGAATATATCAAGATAAAGACATAAAGAAAATAATAAGCGTATAAATTATGATTCCTGATATAGAGAAGAAGATAAATAAAAAAACATACAAAAGATAAAATATTGAAATTCATCAAATTACTCATTTGTAACTCAAAACTAGATCACAGATTTGAATGATGCTGGAATGTGTATCTAAATAATAATGATTTTAATGAAAGTGAGGAAAAGAACCAAACAACAAAAGAACATGCAAAGCAAAGGATAGATAGAAGAAGGGACCCGCTGAAGTCTAGACACCAAAAGAAGCAATCCAAGATTCTTAATCAATCACACGCTTTCATCTCGTGGACCATAACTGCGCGCCCATCTTATGGTACCTACTCCGCCAACGTGTAATCACACTCACCCACGGAACCAAGGGATTCCTAACATGTACTCGCTCATACCAGACTTTCTGTCTTCCACCAGCCATATCACTATTCGTAAATAGTAACCAATTACTATCATTTTAGTTTTTGCTAAAATAAAGATAATAACTTTTGAACCATCAAAATTAATTTTATTGTGTTTGTATAATATTTTACCAACAATTTTAAATAAAAAATTATATATCAGGTTATTTAATCTAAATATCAACCTTATAATTTGAGTATGATTTTTATTTTGCATATTTGTTTTGTTCAATATAAAGATTAATATTTTGTGAATTTTTTTAACATCAATGATCAAATTTTGCACACATCAATAATATTTGATAGTTACATGACATTCTTTTTTTTTTTAAGATGGAATTACATTGATTCTTTTTTCATGAAGAAAAAATGAATTGTCAAGTGACTATCAATTATTATTCAATTTTAAAAGTTTTATTTACATTAAGATATGTTATATCAAGAAGCAAGGGCTCCAATTATAAGCAGATTAATAAATCATAACATATTTGTAACATGTAATACTAATAATACACTTCAAATTTAAAAGTTCATGCGTGGCAAATTCATTAATTAAGCAGACTTACGAAGGTCAAAGAGGTAATTAAGCGCTAGTAGCCACGTAGAAGTGGGTGCACGTGGCGAGTGTAGGACCCAGGTGCACATAAAGTCCGTGCAACGCATCGCAGGAGAGCCACGTCAGTCAATTTTGGGGTTAGTTGCTTTTTCTGTCACCACCTTCTCTCTTCTCCTTCAATTCGACAAGCAAAGAACCGATTTCTATATTCTCCGCAGACAGAATCACTCCACTGACGTCCCCAAACCTACCACTACCTTCCTTCTCACACCAAAAAGATTAAACATTTAGGTTTCTAGATCTGAATACAGTTTTGCCAGATGCCCATCTGCTGTTTTCCATCTTTTTCTTTCATTTTCTCGAGAACCAAACAGTTTGGGTGAAGGTTAGTATCTTCGGTTTCCCCTCTATTGCTGCTAGGTTTCGTTTCTTAACAACTGGGTTTCGTGCCAAACTGGTTTGTTTCAACTACTGGCTTTAGAATTTTCAAATTTGTTGATTTTCTACTAGTTTCTGGGGAACCAAACGGTCTTCTCAAGCTTGAATTTCAGTGGTTTTGTATATCGGTTGAGTACTAATTCTGAGCACTGGAGGATTCAATGGTAGAACCTTTGGTTTTGGAGATCTCAGGAAGCAAATACTTTCCTCTATTTGTTGCCAAGACTGGATTTGAATTTGAACTGTTCCTCAATTTAGGACTATTTGGATGCTTTTGTTGTTTTTCAGGTGATATCTATGGAAGAAAGCATATACTAGGGTAGGAAGGAGCTAGAAATGGCGACTGAGACTGATTGCTGGTCATGCCCTGACCCACCATCTCAACACCAAAGCCCCCAAGTACCTACCTTATTATCACTCTTTTTCTATTGTCTTTTGATGGCATTTCTACTCTTTTTGTTTTGATTATATATAGTATTCTAGGTCCATTGAAATTGAATCATTACTAATTTACTATGAGTTTCTGCACTTCTTTATGATGGGTGTGAAATCAATTATGGGTATGTGTAGGACTAATAATTTCTTTTGGGGTAGTGGGGTTTCGGTTTTTTTGGGACACATCATTTGCCTCATTTGGCAAGCCAATGCTTGGACCCATGTTTGTCATTCCCCTTAATTGTTGTCTCAATTTATAATACCTGAATACTTAATCGTACCCTTTCAAATGACTCTCCAATCATCATTGATTTGATTTTCGTTTTCATTGTAAGATTAATTAAAAGAGCTGACTTCTGAAAATAAAAATGTTCAAAGAGCCGACTCTGTACATATAAAGAGTGGAAACAGAACCCAAAATGAATGTCTTTTATAATGTGGATCCGACCTGTTATGCAATGTCATGCCCTGCTCCAACTATTATTAGTTTTGTTTCATTTATTTCTTACTCATTTAAGGCAACACAAGTATAGAATCTTCAACAACTATGCTCAATAGAACTTTTTGGCTTAACTAATTATATAAAACGTAGAGTGAAATGCTTTGTGAATAAACGAATATGCTTAAAACTCTGGCTGTCAAGAAATTTTGGTGAATGTTGGAATATGCTTAAAGTTTTAGACTCTGTACATGCTGTTTGATCACTAATACATGACTGTATTAAGATCAGATCTCCCAAGATTTGCTTATGTGCACTTCTATCTTCTCTTTTGTCATTGATGATTTGTTTTTGTTTTAATCTGATCAAAGGATGTGCCAATCTCTGAAATTCTGGACCACGGTTCCATTTCCTTTGGGCGATTTGCTGTTGAGTCCCTTGCATGGGAGAAAAGGAGTGTCTTCTCTCACAACAGATGTAAGGAGGAATTGGAAAAGTTTAGGGCCCCAGGATTAGTTGCGGAAAAGAAGGCATACTTTGAGGAGTATTACAGAAAAGTTAGAGCTATGAAAGCATTGCAAGCTGAGCAACAAGAAGCTACCCAACCAGATAGTTATCAAGATATGCATAATGATCTTGATGCTGCAATTTCAGAAGATGAGATAAAGATCATCAATGTTCGCCAGATTCATATCTCTGATAACGATACAGCTACTCTATTCAACTCATCCGAAGAGGGTCCCTTGATTAAATCAAAAGATAGTGAAGAACAACCAAGTTGTGCTATTGGCAATAGTTTTAGAGCTAGCATGCCGGATTCAATCACCTCCTTGCCTAACAGTGATTCAAAACATTCAATACACGTGGTACCCTCCTCCTCATCTATTCGACCAACCAGTAGGAGCCCTGCTAATGGGCCCAAGGAAAATTCAATTGGTGTAAAGGCTAAGGTAATCATTCCCATCCCTCCCATCAGTATAAATTGAAATAGCTCCTCATTCACAAAGCTTACCATGTAAATCTGGCAATATAACTGTGCTATGTTTCCTCGTTATGGATGCTTTGAACTTAAAATCATGAAGTGTTGGCCTGTTTTCATTGTTAGCTAAATCTGACAGACTTTCTCCGCTCCATGCTCCTGTTGTGTTGCTCTAATCTGTTAGTGATAAGAACTGCATTGTTATTCAGAATGTTGCACGTTATTGTCTTATCAAGTTTAACTTATGGTTTTGTCTACATCTACTGTGGTAATAGTTATGTTGTTGGTGAACTTGTATCGTACATTTATAATGTTCTAATCTATTGTTTGGATTTGCTGTGATAACTAGGGGACTATTGCTTCTGGTAGAGACAAAGCAATATTAGACCGTGGTACTATGAAAACTGCTGTTAACCCTCTGAAGAAGCAAAAGACACCTTCTAGTAAAGAAACTACAAGAAAGTCAAACACCAGTCTTGTTTCAAGAAAAATCAATCTCAAGGCTGGGGTAAATAGTGATTCCAACCGCATTCCAGCAGAGAAACAGAGAATTGAAGAATGCCCTGGCACCAATGTTCTGCGCACAACAGCGAATAATAAACGAGTTTTATCTTCTCCTAGTCTTAAAGGTGGGCAGGTGAAAACTAAACAAACTTCAAAGCCCTTGGACAAGTTACCCACAAGACCGTCAGTCCATGCTCGGTCAGTTCAGGTAGTTTACCTGGCCTGTATGAAGTCTGCATGTTCATTTAGTTCATTCTTGACCTAAACTTTTGCATACTTTTTTTGCAGAGCACTTCAAACCCGAACTCTGTTACTATCAGTTTGAAAAGCATGACTCTAGATGACAAAAGGTCTGCTTCATCATGAGAAAACACCTCTTTCTTTCTATCTTTCTCTCTCACTCTCTCTTATTAGACTTGTTAAGTTGCAGGAGCTGTAATGGAGTTGCTGGGAAATCTTCACAGGTTAATGGTCACCATTTGAAGCCAAAAGGCAGAGAATATGAGAGCCAGAGGCCAAAAAAAGTCATGTAATACTGTTTATTTCTTTGTGAGTTGTGTGTGATACTATAAGGGTTTCAAATGGAATGTAATTGTTTTTGATGTGGACATATATCAGGCCTTCAAAGCTTCCAGGTCAGGACAAAGTAAACCAAAACACTGTGGTTGAGGTTGGGCACAGGAGTTATATTAAAGCAGGAAAACAGAATAAGGTAATTTTTAATGCCTCACCCTGAAAGTCATGCATGCTGTGAACATTAATGGTATATGAAGTTCTTACCTTCAGAAGTTTTCTCTAGAATGTGCAATCATCAGAACAACCAAAAAGAATGTTCATTTTTACATTTAATTGTGATTTAAAGAGATCTAGGCACCATCTAGTCATTGCATTATTTGAATTCTTGGTTGATACTGGAAGCTGTTGTGTGGATTTGTTGTTTATATGCTTCTCTATAGTGAATGTAAGTTAACAGTTGAAGATCATGCTTGCTTGCTGTATATATGTAGGAGAAAAGTCGAGTTACTGGACCTGCAATAGCCCCAAGAGGTGTGTCTTCCATGTCTGGTGTTAACAAGGCTACGACTACAAAGCGTGTACATAATAAGGTCATATCATGCCTCAATTTTCGTTCAAATTATATCGAGTTTGTTAATATGTCAACCTCAAAGAGATTGAATGTGTTTTGGGGAAAGTACTTGAAAATGAATAGAGCTCAAGCTGCCTTTGAGCTTACTTCATATCCATACAAACAAATAAGGTAATATGAAGGTGACTTGATCAATGGTTACAGGTCGCACCAACTCTTTCTGCAGCCACAACACATGATCAAAGAGCACCAAGGTACGAATAGAACTTTAATCGTATATCTTTTAGGTATTCGAATCACAGCCAACATAGTGCGTTTGAATTGCAATGTGATTTTAATTTCTGCAATCAACTATGCAGACCTACAACACCAAGCTGGCGATGAAAGGCAAGAAAACCTGTAGAGAAAGTCACTCGGCTGTGAAGAGAGACTGAGAACAGATGCAATGTCAATTGCTAAGAAGAAGGATCAGAGAGCATTAAGATCGCTACACGATATGTTTTCAGTAAAGCTCGTTTCTCACGTAAGATCTGGTTATTACCAACTTTAGCTTTGAGCATAACAGTTGATGCAGTAAGTGAAGCTCATCATGTAACTGAAATTAAGAAACTAACAAAGCAAAATAATAGTTCGAAACAAGCCAAGTCCAAGTACCCACGTACAGATAAGAATAAGATCACGATGCAAACATAGTAGAAATCACGAGACTTTGAGAATGTTGTTTATTTTTTATTACAAAGAAAGGAGAGGTAATATAGCAGGTATGGAGATTAAAACCAGCGACCTCATATTTAATATATGAAACCTCTACCTCTTCACCTACTACCCTTGATATCTTTTCAGAAGATTCCATTGCCAATAAGGCTTCGAACACAACTAGTTTTAGCGACATAAGAACGCTTTCTGAGTGCAGAAGTAGTAAGCTTATGGAATTTTTCTTTTTGGGGGTGTACCACCAAAGTCGGTCGGAGTAGACATCGAATGAGATTTTGTTCCGGCAAGTAGAAAAACATACTGGCGCCAGACGAGGATACAAGTCAAACAACTTTGGATACAGTATCTTATTGGGAGGTGATATTGAAAAATACATGGTCCAGTTGGAAGAAGCATTCTTGTCCATGACCCAAAAATCAACCAGACCCGCATGCCATTGACAAACCAAACACAATTTCCCATCCAACACACTGATCCAGATGTCTTCATACACAACGTTACCAAAGTCAGGAAGCTGGGGATTAAGGAACTTCTCTTCCGCAAGATCAAAACCAATCATCAAGATCTTGCTCGTATTGAACTAAAACCTCGATTATCCATATCAGCAAATCTGGATTTCCTCCACTCTCTGCAGTTAACACCATAAGTTAAGTCATGAGCTCAAGAGCATGATCGTGATCCGAGACGGGTTTGATCCTCGTTACCAACTTGTAACAATCACGACGGGAGTCACACCCGAATCCGATAAAGACGACCTTATTGTGACCAGCTGGGTTAGGAGGTACGAGGTGGTACTTTTTTGTTGTTGGGTTAGACACAGCCATCTTATTATGTTGTTGATGTTCAAGAACAAGGAGGGCGTGACATGAACCAAGAACTGAGAAATCCCCGCGAGAACCGTCATGATCGTCATGGAATGGGTCGTGGATTTGTCTATGATTGTTCTTCTGATCTTCCAAATCGAACCAGATATAGTATTGACGATTACGACCATGCAAAAAGACCAAAGAAGGTTGGTCCAATGAAGTGATGCGTTGGAGTTGAAGGGACGCGAAATAGGAATCGGAGTCGATTAGGTAACACCATGATTTGGAGACGCACCTCAACCGCATCAGGCCCTTGGCTGGCACGAGGCTAATGATCTCAATGATTAGGTTTTGATCCATCAACTTCATATTCTGTTTTTGTTCTTCTAAACTATATATGTGTCAATTGGTATTACACATATGGTTTTGCCCTAAAACTAATACAAATAGGAGATACATAGTTTGAACACGTATGGAGGTTACAATTTGCAAAATCCTTAGGGCATTTCCAGTCGAGCCTTCGATTGGCTTTGGATAGCCAAAATCGGAGGCCGGCAACCCTCTAAAATCGGCTGGGCGAAGGAGGGGTGCTGAGGGGGCCATTTACAACCCCCCCA
>JAYMSW010002209.1:0-14317 GCA_036897725.1 Erodium texanum | reverse complement strand
GGGGGGGGGTCGGGGCGAGGCCGGGAGCAGCCCCCCCCCCCCCCGCCACACGCCCCACCACGTTAGTAATCAAGTATTATAAATAAATAATGTTAATAAATATATATTTAAAACATAAATTAATAATATCTGATTGGGCAAGTTGCGGGCACGAAGAATCCTCATCCTGATCAGATTGTGGGCGGGGCAAAAGCAATGTACTGGGCAAGGATGGGACGCAAGGCAAGGAGTTGGGTTGGGGACGGGGCAAGTTTACTTCGTCTTGAATCCGCCACACTGCTATTCCTACCTACCGCATGACTTGACATACATAAACGACGATGCTGATATTTGCGGTCGACACGCTGGATTTTCGTCACCTCTTTGGCCTTTGACAATCTCAAACCATAAATGATTGCTAAAGCTCCTATTTTTTTAGGGTGTTGTGAGGTTGACTTTAGAGGAAGTTGAGGGTAAAAGGGGTATGATGAAAATATTTAGAGCACACGTCTGAACTTTGACCAATATTTGAAGATCGTTAGTTGGTGGTTACGACATAATGTTTACTGTGCATATATTACGTGAGAAACAAGTATACTTGGGGTGAATTATCCCTATTAGTTAAATTTGTGAACACTGAACAAAAATTTAAGCCTCTGTCATGATAATTGGAAGAGAGAGAAAAGAGAAGCTCAAGTGGAGGGTGCAACGGACTGTATGGTCATGGTTACATGAAAAATTAGAGCACATTTAATTTTTTTCTTATGTCAACTCCTCGCCATTAAATCATAACCAAGTCACAGTTCTATACACCTACTTGGCTCGTCTTTTGGTGTTGTATAAAATGGTTACTTGTAAGGTGTTGTATTCAAACAATTTGATCGCTTCAATAACTATGAGAAATTAACTAATATGGTAGTTACGAGAAGAAGTACATTGTATGCTTCCTTGTTAGTTGTTGCTATTGTCGCAACAATGGCAACCCCAAAGGTGGAAGGTTAGGATGAACTTCTCGACACTCTGATTTATATCCAGGGAACTGTCTTTTGCTCCCTAAATAGCATCGCTGGTGTCAATGGCGCTGCCACACCCGTTTTCCCTAATAATTTCCACCTCCTTCATTCACATCCTATCTATCGTTTTTTTTTAAGAAAGTAGATTTTTTTTTTATGTATTGCACATAAAAAATTCTGTTTCATGATTCTGACATGTGTAGTTGTTGGTATCAAACTACGATGCAACGGTGCAACTACGATGCGGGTCTACAAACCAGATCCTAGTATCAACAACGATAACAAACGGATCTGGACAGTTTTTAATACTATTGGATACTTCACAAGTTGTGCTTTCCACACTGCTAAGAAACTGCAACTTGGTCTTGACCACGCCCTTGGTGAACTGTAATGCTAGCCTCCCGTCTACCGGAGCTCTCCTAGCGCCTCTGCAATTCATCGACAACCATATCCTTGGCGTCCTCAATGTCATCAACATAATTCCTACACTTTTCGGATTCCTAGCTACTCTCATATGGCAGTTCGTGTTAGGTTCAATAACGTAAATTTCAATAGCAACTATAAATTGTTATTGGATTCTTATGTAGCTTAAAATACAAATTTATGATTAAATCTGAGCCCTTCAAAATTTTTTATTCAAAGATGATGTTGTCACTATCATGATTTGGTTTAATTACTCAACATTCACTTTTTTTATTCTCTTGTACATTCCCGCTTCGTTTGAATTCTGATTTACTTTATTCCAACGCCAATATTTTTATTTTCTCCAGATATACAAAACAAGACGAGTGAAACATATAAAATTATGTTTTAATCTCAGCTCTGTCGTGAAGGATACATCCATTTTATCCAATTGCTCGTACCTATGGAAATACTCATGTTTGGCCCTCGCATTAGTTGCATCAGCTACCAATCTTGCAGACTTGATCCTTAACCTTTCTATTTTGATCAAAGTATGGGTTGTTTCGGCTCTCTCCAGGTCGTTACTGATTGATCTTCCGACATTTTACCTTCTCAATTTCTTTGATTTTTGGCAGTCTTCTTGCCTTATGGATGGGTCGGTCCAAGTTTTCATAGGTCTCAGAACTATTGTGAGAACCAAACGATATGTGCATGGCTTGGACTCGTCCAATCTCGTTCTTTTGCTTTACCTGCCCTAGTCAGCATGAAGCTCCTTGCAATATTCAGACCTTTTCGACTCGTCTTTGATGTGTTCCCTAGTCAGCATGAAGCACTAACCATCATGCCAATAATTTTTGGTAAGAGAAAAACGTAAAAATTATTGGCATCATGGTGATGACGGGGTTGAGAGAGTTGGTTAGAAATAAAGCTACTTTTGCTGATTTCGTTACACGAATTGAGAGATAAACACAATGCTTTAGATACACTCTTAAAATAACTTGCATTATATGAGACTCCAATAAAATAAAGCTAAGAACATCTGGATTCTAATAGTATGTGAATGTTCGTTCAACCTTAAACCAATAAGTAGAAAAAGTCTAAACTTAGTATTTAAATGATGTACAAATTTTTACATGTTTTGCAAGTGAGATGAGACCAAGAGAGAAATGCCAAAAGTGTGCATGCATATGCATAAACAGTGTCTGATTGTGGAGCAGCACTTGAAGATTCCTCCGTTTTAGATGAGCACGTAAGTCGAGGCTCTCTCTTCCCCATAACTATAATACACAATTACCGTGGAATATTAATTTTTGATTCACCAACAATACAACAAACAATGTCATAGGAATCCCAAGTTGAAATGAAACAAACACAGCACAATAGCCAATAGCGAATACCCACCCACTCTCACTCTCAGTCCCAAACCCTTGCAACATCTCTCTGCTCCATGGATATGAATGAATATAGCTTCTCCTTCTTCCTACACCTACAGGTTCTTCTCTTTCTCTTTTCTTATTTTTCCAGTAACTTTCAGTCTCTAATCTTCTACTTGTACTTGTTCTCTTTGATTTAATGTTACTTGCTACTTCTTTGGGTTCATTTACACTTCGAAAGCCCTTACCATCTTTAATTCATCAATCTAACTAGGCCTTGTTGAACACCTAAGACGGTATGATATGGAATTTGCGGTGACTAAACCTCCCTCTTCCACCACCACCGTCTCCAACTCTGCCAAATCTTGCGGGCTGAGGTCTATTGGTGTCCTCTCCTCTCAACACCCTGATGTGCTCCATCAAATGAGCTCCATTTCAACTTCAACCGATGATGACATTTCTTGTGAAACTGCTACTCCTCATGACGATTCTCAACTTCCCAAGTTGTTTGATACTATCTCTGCTCTCAAATCAGCTTATGTTCAGCTCCAGCTCGCACATCTCCCCTTCGATCCTGAAAAAATCGTCGCTGCTGATGAACTTGTTGTGTCCATGCTCGAGGACCTCTGCAAGTTCAGGCGAAGTTTCAAGGACAAGAAGTCTGCAAAAGACATTTTGTGTGCCCAAATCCAAGTTAGGGAAAGGACATTGGAAAATTTGAAGTCCCGGCTTGAGGCTAAGGAATCGGAGGCCCGCCATTTGCAGCAGCAACTCAAGATTGTGCTTGATAACATCAAGCACAAGAGTTTGGAGATCACGAATGCTAGGATCTTGAACGTTGCTGCATTCCAAGATGCCTTCAAAGCAGCTTCCAAGTCCATTCACGACTTTGCAAAGCCACTGATTTGCTTGATGAAAGCTTCGGGTTGGGATCTCGACAGAGCTGCAAACAATATCCAAGATTCAGTATCCTACTCCAAGAGGTCTCACAAGAAGTACGCATTTGAAGCCTACATTGCGCGGAGAATGTTCCATGGATTGCCACTCGAACCTTACAATGTTGGTGACATTATGATGTTCCAAGACCCGCTTGATGCTTTGATAGAAAACCCCAACTCTGCATTTGCCGAGTTCTGCAGGACAAAGTACCTATTGGTGATCCACCCGGATATGGAAGCTTCGTTCTTCGGGAATTTAGACCAGAGGATCTTTGTTTCTAGTGGAAAACACCCGAGGACACCATTTTACCAAATATTTTTGAGAATGGCCAAGTGGGTCTGGGTTCTACAAGGGATTGGGTGCTCAATTGAACCCAAAGCTGAAAGCTTTGTTGTCAATAGAGCAAGTAAGTTCTCTGATGTTTACATGGAGAGTGTAGAGGAGGACAATGCAAGTGTAGCTCTGTCACGTAAAGTTGAGTTTATGGTCATGCCTGGGTTTAGAATTGGAGAGACTTTGGTTAGATCTCGGGTTTATCTTTCATGTACCTGACCATCACAGTTGACAATTTTGCTTTAGTTAGCTGCAAGGTGATGCTATATCGTGTATTGATTTTGTTTACTGCTTAATGAACTGCTCGTTCATCTTTAGTTATATATAGATGACATTTTCTTGATATCAGTTACGAAAGAATGCTGACAAAATCTTTAACTGTTCTTGTTATTGAGTTGCACTTGTTAGCACAATGTTCTCAAATTAAAAAAAAAAAATGAATAAATGAATGAGAGGATACATATTGTTTGTGTCACTCTGCACGGTTTTGATGAGTTGAAAACAAGTCTTTGCATAGCTCTCCGTAAAAAGTAGAGACGAGATCAATGAAAACAGGGCTCTTGAGGTTCTTCCAACAATAGAGAAGCTCTTCGACGTCCATCAGATCCTTCATCTTGCCTTCTTCCACGATCATCTGCACCAAGTAGTTCTCGAAGCTCCTGCAGGCATCTTCAACATCGTCGTTACCGGGGAATGATCTCCTGCGGGCGTCTTTCTGGAAGGTGCTGTAAGCAGGTGAGTGCAGAACTGCATCTGCGTCGGTGTTAGTGGGAGGGGACTTGAGCTCCACAAGTCTGTCCATGTCCTTGGATCGGGTTCTTGGTTGACGAGGACGAAGACAACGGAAGCGGAGTTTCCTTCTTATAAGGAGGGTCTTTCTGAGTTTGAGTTTGAAGAGGAGGAAGAATCTAGTGCATGGTTTGAGAAACTTGGATTTGAAGGAAGCAAGTGGTTTCACCTTCATTGCTAATGATTGGGAGTTTGGTATAGAGGAGAGGTTGTGGTTGAAGCAATGGAGTTGGGTTCAGTTTCTTGTTTCAAGGAAGAAGCTACTTTACTTATATATGTTTTGTACAAAATTTGAAGTAAAGATGTGGGGATCATGTAATGTATTCATGGTAGAGTTGTTGGTTGCTGTTGCAAGCAGGTGGACATCACGTTTTGGTCTGGCTAGGAAGTTGAAGTGGGATGCCATAATACATAACATGTACAGTGGAGGGACCCCCATAAACCCCCTTTAAAATAAAAATTAGGAACTAATTATATTTGTTAAATCTAAAGTTTGAATTCTAGATGTCAACTAAAAAGCAAGTGAGTGTATTATGAAATTCCTATTTCATTCGTTAAATAATTTTTGGTTCGATTTTTATAAAATATTATATTATACGAAATTTATGAGATTTCAATGTTTAACAATAGTATTTGTACTAACTTAAAATATACAATTCAAAATGTTACCATTCAGAAAACTCAACCTATACCATTTTTTGAGTAGGTTCTATGGCAAGATGATGTAGATTCTATCTATACCCCAAAAAAAATGGTTCTATTACAACCTATACTAAATGTTACACCAAAACATCAAAAAATTTAATAGCAAAATGATTAGTAAAATATTATTTCACCCAATTAAGTTTCTCAAATGTCATGGCAAGAGTGTCATAATACCCCCTTCAAATTCGGAGGAATACCATACAAATACACCAAATTCCAAAATAAAGACAAGTTGGAGTTCAAATTGTTGTATATACAATGGATTTTGATATTTTTACCATGAGTTAAGAGTCACCTTTTTTTTATTAATAAAAATTGATTTTTATTTGATAAAAGATCAAGTCACCTAATATAGGAAGGACAAGATCATGAGAGGTACATCCAAAACAAACGATACATTTACGCTTGCTAGGGATGAGTAGCCCAAAATGATTAGGTACAGATAAGGTGTAGACTGGTCTAAACAGTAGAAGCCCGGACCAGATGAGAGGCTGCCTACCCCACACGTGACATGGGAACTGAAACAGCAAGCAGAGAGGCGTGGCGCTGGGAGGGAACTGAGGAGACCAAAAACCGGTGGAGGAGAGCTTGCCGTCGATTGACCAAGGCGAGGACACTGGCGGCTAGACCAGACGCATGCCGCAACGAGAGCGACGCTAGAGGGAAAGACAGACTCCACCAGGACGGCCAAGACGAAACCCCGCCACCCACTGAGGCCGGAGTAGAATCTGCAGGGAAGGCGAGGCGTGCCGCCAAACGTTTAAGGTAGGGCGAGACAGAGTACCCAGAGAAGGACGACAGCGGCGAGAGGATACCTGAGGCAGATTTGAGGCGGCAACATCAGCAGGGGAACACAACATGAGCACGAGCACCGGAACAGAAATCGAGAGGAACTAACAGAGACGTCGGAGAGAACCGGAGGGAAACCACCAGCGCGGCCTAAATCGCGAGATCCCGACGCCAAAAAACCGAGTAAAACCGCCTCCGGTGGCCAAAAAACTTAGCCGATTGGATGAATTCGACTACACCAAATTGTCGGTCTCCTTGCAAAACTTGGCGTCTGCCAAATACCCTCTGCACTCGTCGTTTCCTGTGAATTCGGCGGTATAATCGGTGGTGAACTATCGTTTTCATTTTCACTCAGATGATGGGAGAAATAAGTGTTGGCTGACTTGTGAATTGCAAGCAATATATCTATGCATATAGAGATTGGTAAGCTTGGAAATTAGTGGAATGAATGCATTGACACAAAAACTGAAGAATTCATCCACACAAACTCATTATCAACCATCATTGGAGTCCACATGTCCTCTAGTTTAGGCACTATTTTCTTTTCTTTCAAAACAAGTGTCCCACTTCTTTAAATTGGGTATTTCAAAATAAATGTCACATTATTTTGGAAGTGTGAGAATCATGTGCTTCGAGCAAGTATGAGGAAGATGTTAGGATCAAAATTAAAGTTCGAGGTTACATTAGAATTTATCGTTTTATTGTTGATGAGTGAGCGTTATGGCATACGTGCTAGAAATGATAAAAGTAGTTTCATACAGTTACCAAATTGGCATGACACCCACCATAATGTTTCCTTCTCCTTGCCTCAACCAAACCAATATGTAATGGCTCGGAGGAAAGGTCCCAATCAGTGTGGTCTGGTTAGGTGGGTGAGTGGATGGTCAAGCTTGCTCGGCAAGAGTTGAAATCATCATTAATCTGTGGCACGGTTCATTCAATTATTCACTCTTTCTTTGTTCCTCTCTTAGGGGACCTCTCATTCTTTCACAAAGTCAACTTCTATCGTATCTCTATTTCTAGTGCCCATTTCTCATAAAGCATATGCATACTTCTCTCCACTAGTCAGAGCAACAGAGAGACTAAAAGGTTGAGTTTGTTCTCAATCTTGATATAGCATCTTGGATGGGCAATTCCAGGCTTAAACTATCAGCTATGATACCCAAAGCCTGGTTTTTTAAGCTCAAACGCATGAGCAGTAGCAGAAAGCATAGCCCTAACCAAACCAACACTCAGTCTCAGTCCTCTTCAGCACCCAAGAAGATGTGCACCTATGTTTATGATCCAAGACACTCCCATTTCTCTGATGATCCACCAAGAAGATCATCCAATAAGAGGTCGGGATCGAGAGTCTCCTCCGGGAGGAAAGCCATTTACAGGCCTTCTCCTAGTCCCACACTTGCAAGGGTTTCCAATACTAGTTCTAACTGTAATTGCAGGCTCAGTTCTTCAACCAGGGATATTATCATTGACATGAACAATGTTCACAATCTTGGTCAAGAGCAGCAACAGGAAGATGATGGATTCCACACCATTTCAGACATCGAGCTTCCTCCGGTTCTCACAAAACGAACCAAACAAGATCACGATAAAAGGCTCATCAGATCGTCTACTAGTCCAACTGGGGTAAGGCTTCGACCCAATTCTCCAAGAATTGCAAGCAAGAAGATTCAGGCCTTAGCTCGAAAGAGCACATCCACCAGATATGGTAGTGGAAGAGACTCCAAGTGTCTTGCAGTCGTCAAGTCCTCTTTTGATCCTCAAAGAGACTTCAGAGAATCAATGGTGGAGATGATTGTGGAGAACAACATCAGGGCACCAAAGGGTTTCGAGGACCTCCTTGCTTGCTACCTCTCTTTGAATTCTGATGAAAACCATCATCTCATAGTCAGTGCATTTCAGCAAATCTGGTTCCAGTTTCATGATATGCCCAACAAGTAACAACTGTATCTAAAATCCTCCAAGCAGAGCATGCTATATCTGTACAAGCAATCAAGAGAGCAATGTCAAATACCAGTACAATATGGTTTATTGATTCTCTTCAATCCAGTTTTAGATAATACTTTTGATTTGATTATTTTTATTGATTATGTAAATGTAGCAGCAGAAAGATCATGATTTAGGCAGGCTTCACATACAATTCATGCTTTACAACATAATCAATAGTATGCATAATTAGCTCCTGCTTTTCATTCTACACTCATTTTGCTTCCATATCCAATTCCAATATCATAAAGGAGAAATCTTTTGCATTCCACTAAACATCACAGCTATATATGCACCATGGGAATGGGATACAGATATTTAGCTAAATAGAAGCTTTATAAAGACAAAAAATTATTGGTGGCGCATGTGTACCATGGCCTTTATTTAATTTTCTTACACATTCACAAGGCTATCTATTTATATACTACATATTTTTGTCCTGCTAGTGAAAAAAATGTAGCCTCCACGCTTTCTTTTCCTCCAGAACTGGCCCTTGCAGCACCAGCAATCTTATTCTAGATCTACAACTAGGTGCACATTACTCACAAATTTACAATCTTCAGAAACATATATACACATATTTGTATAGAACAACGATATACTTACCAGCTCGATCCACTGAACTCTCATTACTAAACACTGAGATAACAGGTCATTGGTCACTCAATTAACCCTCACTGTTTCCTCCAAGAGAAGCCTTCGAATGATGAGTTCATCAGTTGGTTCTGATATGGAGCTGAACCTTAAACTCTTCTGCTTGAAGATCTGTGTCCCTTGAGATTTTGAGTACTTTTAGACCGTGAAGTCTTCCCCGGAACATCAGGTGCTTGGAACCCTATATTCTCCACTGCCCCAACTGTTTTGAACAACCTTCGCCTATTTACCTCCTCCACCAAAGACCGGTGTAGTAACTGGCTCCGGACATCTACAAGTGACTTGTTTCTTGTTAGCTTGTAGCTATCTAATGCCACCTTCTTAGAGCTGGAGGCTCCATGTGAGTCCATTGATACCTTACACTGCCTGGAAGGTCTGATATTAGTGTTTTCTCCAGGACAAAACCTTGTGGACTTATAATTATTTGTGACGGATTGCTGCTGTTCTTTTCCTGCAGACTTGATATGATCAGGGTCTTGCTCATCATTTGAATAGTAATTCAAGTTTGAATATGTTGCGGAGTGAAAAGAGCTCTCAGAGCTGGTATCATCAGAGTGATCATCTGCAATAACATAAATGTTGTTCCTCAAATCAGTTTACTAAACTTATGAACCCGTGATATTAAAAGATAGAAGTAAAAGAAAGGGTGTTACCAGGAAGCCAGTCACAGCCATTTCTCATTTCATTGGTACTGTGAGAATGGTTGAGTTCTGAAAGTGAGATTTGGGAAGATGAACAAGAAGAAAAAGAGTGGAAAGGATGATCCTCTTCTTCGTAGTTAAATGTATGGTTGGATTTGTGATGAGGGAAGTCCCACTTTTTCCAATTTGGCACGAGAGCGGAGATCTCTCCATCTATCATATCTGCAATTTCAAATGGTTCCCAATCTTGGATCTCCAATTCTTTGACCATCTCCACTGCAACATCTATTGGAGTGTCGCTTATAATGTCAAAAGGAAAGTATATGTTCCTGACTGAACCTGCAAGAGAACAACACAGTATAAAATTAGAACCCCTTGATTTGGACGTTAAATTATCCTAATTATGATTCATACGCACCATCTTTATCAGCTATCTGTACTTTAAGAAAGATGGTGTCATCTTCAGGATTGAGCTTCCCTGTAATAGTCATGTTGGTCCTTGTTGAATCATCACCCAAATGAAACCTCTCCATTTCGATGTCATTCAAAAATGGCTTTAGAGTCCCAAGCTTTGTTAGAGGTGATGTTTCCGCTTCTTCTGATGCGAGAAATGGATCTAGTAGTAACTCCTTAGCTGATAATCTCTTGGAAGCAGATACCAAGCATTTCCCAATGAATCTCTGTGCTTCAAAGTCTTGAATCCTGTAGAACGATCCCGGTAATTTCCCCTAGAGACAAGATCAAGACAATTAGTCATATAGAAGGCCTGCTGGGGAGGATTGGGCCTTACTTCAGGAGAGCACACCGTAAGGAAGCCCATGATATACAAATTGGCCCTCAAACTTTTACCAAAAAAACTAGTCCATCAGGTCATGGGTTCAAGGTGTATATCAACTCTTCCTTTATCACACATTTATCCGATGTGGTACTAAGACTTACATGTGGATCCTAACAACACCATATAATATTTATAGCCTTACCGATGTCACTTTCTTGTAAATCTGAGCAGGGTTTGTACATTCGCTGTAAGGGTAATCTGAAGTGAGCATCTCTAGAACACACATGCCGAATGAGTAGACATCAACTAGTTCGTTGTAATCTTCCTCGTATAACTCCGGTGCCATAAACTCTGGAGTGCCTGATTAAAGAAAGATATTGCAAAACAGAATTGTAATAAATTCTGTGCAGTAAGACAAGTAACACAAACAGTGTTTGATTGCTAAGTTGAGTACCAATAACACTGTGGGCTGAATGAGAGCCACGGAGAATGGCAGCGAGGCCTAGATCACCAATCTTAACCTGACCAAGATGGCCATTGATGAAGATGTTATCACACTTTAGGTCTCTATGAATAACAGGAGGATCATGTTGGTGAAGATAAACAAGACCCTCCAAGATTTGACGGGCCCAGCTCTTGATAGCTCTCATGTTGAGCCTAGTGTATTTCTTCCTATACCTGAATTGGCACCAAACAAGATGTTAACAACAGAAGTAACGGTTACCGGGCTGTGACACGGTGAACAAATTAGGAAATGAAGGGACTCAACTGCCTGAGAGTGCCGGAAGTGAACAATTCGGTGATGAAGTTGAAGGACTTGGAAGGAAGGTGGATCCAGGAGGTGTGGAAGCGGATAATGGAGGGGTGGCTGAGGGTGCTGAGGAGGTGGACCTCCGAGTAGAGGCGTTGCAGCTCTGCAGGGGATTGGAGGAGGCGGTTGAGTTTGACCTGGTTCCATGCCACTTCTATTCCTTGAACCTCATCAATGGCACGGTACACCGTCTTCATTGCCCCTTTCCCTAGAACCTCTTCAAGCTATATACAACACATCATTCACAAATACGATACAGGAGACAAATCAGTCATGCTTCATACAATTGAGGCCATGGACCTAATTATGATGCAACCTCAAGCAATGGGTGGAAATGGGAAGCAAACTTGAAACTAATACAGTACAAAAACGACAACGATTTATGGGTAATTGAGAAACCAATGATAAGAAACATTGAAGATTCAGTAGAACACATAAATGATGGGTTTTTCAATACAAAGTAGTTCTTCTGATTATGTTACAAGACAAAATTGAAACTTGTTGGAGAGATAGAGAGAGAGAGACTTACACGGCTGTAACGACCGGTGGGATCAGTTTCGACATAGGTGGGGTGGTCGGAGACCATATCCGGCAGCTGGTGTGTGTTGTGTGCAAGGAAGGAGAAGATTGGTGATGGTGAAGAAGCAACTCTGCCTCTGGTTTAATGATTAATAATTAATTAAAAGGCGTAGTAATATTGGCTCGCACAGAGAACAAACAGGTTATGATGATGACGATGACTATGTCTATAGCACAGAGTTGATTCTTCCCCTTCTTTCCTTTGGCCAATGAACAATCAAACCCCTACCACCTATCAAATTCATTTCATTTTTCAATAATATTAAATTTCATACGATTATTTCCTCAACTGTAATTTTAAATATTAGAATAATATTTTTATTTGATTTATTTTCATTAAAAAAATATGTATATATCGTCTTAATTGTGATTGTCAACAGATATAAGTATATAAATTGTTCATTGATTCTTAACTTAAACTTTTAGATAGATTGATCTTTTACCATAGTAAGAGAGTTTTATATACTCTCAATTTTAATGTTCGATTTTTCTTGTTATTTATAACTTTGTAATTGATTGAATTATTTTATTTCTAAAAAATATATCATTCTCTGTATTAATCTATGGAAGTGTGTGAATTATGGATCTAATTAATGTGCTAAAAGAATAAAACTATCCTAAAATTAAGGAGAGACTTAATATAGAATAAGCAATATTATTAATAGATGGAGCAGACATGTTTTGTAAAGAGAAAGAGTTGTGTGGGTGGGAATGAAATATTTGGAAAGAAAAGAAGGAAATATTCTTTTGAGTGAGTCACCTCTCACCCATACGCATCTCTCTCAACGTCTCTATCTTTGTTTTGTTTTCTTCTTATAATCATCCAAATAAATTCAAACAACCCCATTTCTTTATTAGTTCAACTATAAAAAAATCACATCGTTTTTTTTCTTGAAACAGACTATGATATTACTAAAAAAATACTTGACAAACAAATTTATCCCCACCAACAACGACCAGATAGGTTAAAGACAATAAATCTATATAGAAAAAGAATAATATTACATTGAATAAGTAAGGTTAATTTTTTAGTTGTAAAAGTTTGATCAGATATAACCGGATTGATTTGGGTTAATGTTTGTGGGTCTATATGTGTTTTAGCTTCTACTAAACTTCGTTTATATGCTGAAGTCTAATCTTACTTTGACATACATACAGACGAGATAAAACTCACACATGAGAGAATAGTAGGAAGGAAGAAAGCCCATGTGTAACTCATACGTGAGGAGTATTAAGAAACCATAAAGAAATAAGAATAAAATGTTATTTATAAAATTTTGTGTTATACCTAACTATCAAAATTAATCTTTTAATTGTATAAATATCATATTTTAAACAAAAATTACAAGATAGGATGAAGCCACATATTCCCTCTCCAACATTTACAAACATATTTCATCCCTAATTATTAGTAACAAAAATAAAATAGAAAGTTTGTATCTCCAACAATGATGAGAAATGTCGAAATCAAATATTCCTTCTCCAATGTCTAAAGGAAGGAAAATAACGTGTGAAAACCATATATTCCTTGTGCAAACAATGATGAAGAGACATATATACTGCATCCCCAATTATTAGCACCAAAACCAGATGGACCAAATTTCATTTCCAACTGTGTCGAGATATGCCAAAATCACATTTTATTTACAAGACATTTATACGTGAGGATATTTAAAATTACATATTCTATCTCCAATAACAATCATATATGTAATAAGAAAAAGATATTTAATCTCCAGCCAACTATAGAAAGACTGGAGTGACAAATTCACATAATTCCAATGTTCACAATAATATCACACATAATTCTTCTTTGATGCCTACAATTAAGGGAAAGACCACGTATTTCATCTCTAAGCGTTATCAATTAAAGTGACTAGATTGCCGAATTTCACTTCCAATCGTAATGGACAAGTCTTTTTGTTTTGTTTTTGAATATAATGAAATCTGCTTATGATGTATATATATCTTAAAAGATACACATATCCATTCTTGGTCGTATAGGATAGACGTTTTCAGATACACCGTACAAAGACTCTATATGCGGCATCTACGGTGATCTAAAACATCAGACTAAATCTAACAATGATCTCAGCATACACTGAACCTAACTTCAGCCACTATTGTCCCCGAGAACAACGGTGCTGCCTCCTAATGCCAGCAAAACTGACACCCCAACCAGATGAACCGGTACCAAGACCAGCACCTAAACCTAAATACAACAAAACGCAACAAAAATAACTACAGACACTGATCCACCAAAGCTCGAATAATCCTCGGGGTCGGGAAGATCCGACGACCAGACTAGTAGCTGGTACATCTGGCGGACTAGGGCGCACCTGCGAATACGCCGACCAGTACTCCGGGCGGACGCCGACAAGGACCAAGGAATAAACAGTCGGGTCACTGGTACTCCATCCGGCCGGATTCCAAGAACTCCGGCAACTGGGCAGGGCACTGCGACGGCTACAACGGTCCGAATAGCAAGGGACACCTCAAATAGGCGACGAAGCAGTGTTTCGGGACAGATTTGGACAGATTCGAAG
>JAYMSW010002208.1:0-14318 GCA_036897725.1 Erodium texanum | reverse complement strand
CATATATATATATAGGCAAAAAGGGGTCTTACTTATGTGGCCTCACCATTTACCAATTTTACTTCCTTTCTTTTCTGTGGTTACGCGCGATTTTTTCTGTGACTCTTTGCTTCTTCCTCTCCATTTTTGTCTCGTCCTTCATGGTCAATAAATTTGTGCGTTTCTCTGTTTTCCACTTGAGGATTTCCGTTTGCCTCTTTTTCCTTCCATTCAAAGCCCATGGGTTCAAAGAGAAACAAAATAAGTTCGGTCGATTCAATCACCATCCTTTCATCTCTTTCTTTTCTCTATTTAGTTCATTTGCGGGTCAATCCAAATGAGATGGAGGTGTTTCTGGTTCAGCTTATAGAGATTTCGATTCAGATATGGAATTAGAAAAGCAAGCGGATGAGACCAGATCGGTGTGGCGGAGATCGGTTGTTTCAGTGGTTGATCAAGATGGAGAGAAGGAGGTGATGAACGATGAGGTGGAGGAGTTGTTCCTCTGGCGTGTCCTCCGTCGGTTCACTGCCATCGAGCTCTTCTCCACGAATAGCCTTCGGAGATCGGTCATATATTCAAAAAATAAAAGTAATTTGATTACAGTTCTAGTTTTGAACCGAAAGAGAACCGGTCTTCTCCATTTCTATTTATGTCTCGAGCTTTCTAGGTCAATCGATCAGTCTCCACCAAATCTCGAAACTGATCGGCATTTTGTAATCGAGAAGAAGAGCTCAGAGAATTACTCAATGGCTATGCGAGCTGTAGCGAGAAAGCTTTACCCGAGCCGTGCCTTGGAGACAACTCGAGGATAAACTCGGCATTTTGTAGGGTTCTCAGCGAGGAGGAACGCGCCATGGAGAACGTCTACATCAAATTTTGATTTCTTCATCTTTTTTCAGTGTTTGGATTTATAGAGTATACAATGGATAATGGAGTGTATATTTGTAGTTGATTATTCGATGTTGTTTATTTGGTGTGATCGATACTGTTGTGTTTTATAAGATAATTGGATAAAAAATCGTTCTATTTATGGAAGATGTTCCTCGAATTTCTAACTAGATCTACATTATTTTCCTTTCTTTTCCCAGCTACCAAACACAGTTTCAGTTATTCCAAATTTGGTCTAGAAGTTTGATACGCAAACAATATTATAATTTCCACATCTGAAATGATAAATGTATATGTATGTAAGTTAAAGTTTGTTCTACCAAGGCCTCTTCTGTTTAGTTTGATTTCTTTTTGTCTTTTGGAATGGTTTGAAGGAGGATGAAACCAAACATTTACTACACCTTTCCTTACATCACCAACTTGATGCTGTTCGATGGAATATCAGCAACCAAAATGAGGTCTGTATTAAATTATTTTCTCCTGTTACAAAATCAGATGTATGTCCATGATTTATAGTGGATTACTCTTACCTGTTGTATCGTTCAAAAAGGTAGCCTGTGCTGTGGTCATCAACAGTAGAATTGTATGGATTTAAAATTCCATTTATTTAGGTTTAGGTCATTGTCTTATGCCCATGTTCCGTGGCTTTGCAGTTTCATATCAAAATAGATTTGTTATGCAAACTTTTCATAAATAAGTTATTGCTTGCATTCAAAACGGGTTACGAATCCTTGCAAATTTTCTACTTATCTCTTATTTTTTGTGAACATACATACACTCAACTTCATCCATAAACAAATATTGCATTGATGTTTTCTTGAGTTGGATACTCTTTTCTCATATCATGCCCCACAATCAATACCTGTGTCCATGCCTGCAGAATGAAAACTTAAGACTCTGATCTGAAGTTTACTAATTGTGTTTTCTCATGCACATACTGGAGGGTTAGTTGAGTTTGTCGTAAATGAGTTGATGCTATTTCTTCCTGTATTTCTAGCCTCGAAGACATTTTTTTTTACTTATTCAGGTTGCATGTGCATCTGTGAAAAATAATGAAGTACTTATTTTTGATGTTGGTTATATCTCTTCTAGACCAATTGAAGTAAGTTTCTCTGTATGCATTTTTTCATCTTATTTGTGCTTTTAGCATACGCCTGCATGACATTGTGTAGCTGGTTTGGTTTGATAGTTATACTGAATTATCAATTTCAATTGAATCGCTTTCTATATGTCTTTTGTTATCAATCTTATAAGTTCCATACCTAAAACTCTGCTCAATTTACGAATTAAATGACTAAAAATGTACAAAAAAACTTCTCATGGTCTCTCCTTCCCCACTTCATCTTTTTTGAATCCTTTTTGACATCCATTTCACTTTCAGAATAAAATCAACTACTCTGTGTCTTCCTTGAACTACATATTAACTCATTATCTTTGGAAGACTTAATCTAGACTTGTAACTTCTAGCAGGTCTACCATGCTTATTCTGGAGGAGTTATGGCCTTCAGATTTTAAAGCTCTACTATTGTTGAAAAGTGTATCTGTGTTAAGAAACAAGTCGTATATTTTTACTTAGATTATCATTGGATCATTGGATTTAGCGTATACGTGCTTTGATTTGTGTGTGTATACAACTTGTAACATAGAATACATGCTGATTACATATTCCATTTGGTAGTCTGTCTCTTACTATTAGACAAAATTCTTTTATGGGTTATCTTTGCTTTTACCACTTAAGTAACTTTATTTATTCTTCTTTTACTTTTAAAGGGAAGTTTCAATGTTTATGACATTTTTGCATTGATGTAGGTATTAAGTACAAGAAATACTTACACTGTTCATGGGGCTCAGGGTTGTAAAGGTCTATCCGATATAGCTTTCACCTCAACTGATGATTCAAGGTAAGTAAAATTTGCTAACTTCTGTTCAGAAACCAAATTCATTTAAAGACAAAATGAAGATGGTGTTTTAATAGAACTATATACAAAAATTTTGCGGAGCAAGATGAGTTTAGTATATGAAGCTAGGATTTGCCATTTAGGTGAAGAATCACATTGGATTTGCATGTCAGACACTGTAAAAGGTAGAGGTGATCAAAATAAAACCGGCTCAACTGGAAGCCATAGGGTCCAAACCGTTGTTTATGGGTTGGGCCACGGTTCAAATTTCCTATAACCAGAGGCCTCCGGTCCAAAGTGACTTGCTTGCTTTGTTTTTAAATTTAAACTTGTGTGTTTAATTTTTTGTAGTGTCTAATGGCTTAACTTTTTGAAAACATGATTGATCGCCTTTTCTCCTTACTATTATTGTTTTAAGTTCGTAACAGACATTTTTGGAGTGAAATGTAGTTGACGATATAGCTGACCTTCAGAACTTTTACTTTAAGATTCAGAGGGATGCTTTAATCACAAAGAATATCTGAAACCCTCCACTTCAACCACCCTGCTCTAATCTTATTTCTCGCATCCTCTTCAACCTTTTCAGTCCATTTGGATTTATGTATCCAATATAACTAAAGTGATTGTTGTTAATTCCAGATAGCTTCATTCCTAATTTTATGAATCAGAGCTGATTGTGTTTTATGTTACTTTGTTAATATTCTTTCTTCCGACCCTAATCAGTTTTTTTTTTTGAATTCTGTTTCTTTGATTTAGTAATGCAGTTTTTTTCCTTCATAATTTTTTTGTATAGGGTGGTTGCTTCTGATACTCATGGAGTAATCAACTTATGGGACAGAAGATTGGGTTGCCTTCCATGTCTTGAGCTTACTACTAATTCCCGCTGTGCTCTTAACAGTATTCAGTTACAAGAAGAAAATGATGTAAGTAAAATACTTTGTCCTTTATGCATATTCTACTCCGAAGTGCGAAGTCTGCTCTTGTGCATGAATGGGAAGACAAGTTTCCATGTAATGCTGAGCTTCATTGTGAATTTTTTTATGATATTTTCCAAGAAGTGATGGACACAGGGCTTTGTTCTGTTTTTGATACTAATTATGTATCAAAAACATTCCCTTGCCATCTTGTTGAAAAATCTTCAAAATATAATAAAATGTGTGTATTATACTAATACGATATTAATTGTTTTCCTGTATATTTAATTTTTTTTATCCCAATCTTTTGATGGCTCCTTAATATATATGCTATATATATTACTATAGGTAATTTTTGGGGCCGATAAGCATGGAATTATTTATATGTGGGAGCTACGTGGAGGAAGGTCATCTGGCTCATTTCAAAGTCATAAAGAGGTAACCTTATGATACAGTTTCTCCATGCATTTGTCCTTGATCTTACAAGGCTAGATTTGGATTCAGAACATGAAACAATTTCAAGCAGTAAGCACTGGTTTAACATGATAATAATACATTTAGTACCAATAAGCAATACCTTCTCTGGTACCATCATTTATGTTGAGATCTGGCATTAGTGTGCTTGGTACACAGTAACTCAATTTTGCAAAACTTAAAACTTCTGTTGTTGGTTACACCTTTATCAGGTATGCATTAACTTTATTAATCCTTTTCTTCTACACAGGCATGTCGTGCTCCTTTAATGTCATTGAAGGTATCATCTATGCTTGGGAAAATTGAGTCTTTGAAGGTAAGCATTACCTGTCTGTTGAGTTCACTATTTATTGCAAGTAGCTGCTATTTTAACTTCTCAACTCCGCTCTTTTTGCACATCAGAGCACCGGCAACAGTGTAAAAGAGTTCCAAACCTTAAAATGTATAAATCTCCACACAAAAAAAACAACTTGAAGCTGCAACTTCAATAATGTGTTTAATATGATATATTAATTTGTCAACTAACAGTTTAAGATAAGGAACATACCAGTTCCTCCATACACTAACATTTCTAGTAAATTAAAGTTCTTGTATATATTAACTATTTTAGCATGTATTTTTCTGTGTATGCATATTACCTTAACAAAATTTCTTGACATTAGAAATTATCAACTGTAGGGTATAATGGGTATTAACTATCTGGAATCATGTTGGGCTTAACTCACTATAAAAGTCACTTTTTGTAGGATTATATCTTTATCTTAACTACTTCATCCTTGCTTTGTTGTTTCAGGCACAATCAGATATTGTCTCAAAGGAAGTACACTCAATCGATCTTGATCCATCTTGCCCATTTCAACTAGCTTTTCATCTTGACGATGGTTGGTAGGTTGGACGAGGAATGTATAGTATTGAACATATCCTTCCTGTCTTCAATGTTCTTTTACAAGTCCAGTCTTGGCATAATTCTTCTATTTCAATATGTTAGATGAAGTTTCTCGAGTCATTTCTCTCTCAATATTTTTTGCTAAATTCAGCATGGTCCAAGGAATCAGCAATTGGGGGTTACCTGTGCAAATTGACCACTTGTTGGAATAGTCATTTAAAGTTTTATTTGCCCGACTTAACTGTATCTCATGATGGACAGTGAAATGAATTGGTTTGACCAATCAAAATCATTCTAATATGATGCTCTTATCTCTGCTTGTTAATTATTCTAGGTCTGGTGTTCTGGATACACATAAGTTTCAGGTTACACATATTCATTGCCCACCTCCAGCATGGTTGTAAGTATACTTGCAAATACTCATATTAGTTCAGCACTTGAGCACCAACAGTAGCATCTTCAACTCTTTATATCTTGTTGATTTTGTGGGTTAGGAATGGTCTCAACGCTTCAGCTGATTTATTAAACCTGAGACAACCATCATGGCTGCCGACAGATTCAGTAAGGTTCTTTTTAATTGTTGTTTGTATATAGTTTTAGTTTGTTTCGTTATGTTATCAAATATGCAATTTTATATGTGATATTATCTGTTTCTTTATGTTTGTGTTTATTTATCAAATAATTCACAATGGCCTCTTGTATTTTAGATGTATGCTGTTGGTTCTTCATATGAGAATGGGATTCATCTTTTAGATTTCTATCCAGACTCCAACTCTCCCAGTCATGTGGGCTACAGGTAAGAAAAAGAAACGTCCTTTAGCACCAATTTTGAACTGCAAAGCTGTGATGACATAGACTGTTCTGGTGTTATTGCTAACCGATATGTTTCTTTGCTCCAGCTGTGATGAGAAAAAACTCAAGAAGCAAAATAGGTTTATACCTGTATCTGAAGGTATCACTGCATGTGCAGCACATCCTCTCAATGGAACCATCATAGCCGGTACCCAGGTATGTAGTTCTGAAGGACCTGTTTCAATGTACCTTTTGTGTTCAATAAAAAATTCTTTTTGCATATTATACAGTCGTGTTATGCAAGTAATATGATTGTTTGTGGAATTTGATTGAGAAAAGCAAACATGAGTACATTACTTCCACACAAGAAATCACATTCACACATGTTCACCTAGGCCCTACTACTACAAGGAACCAAGAATCTGAAACATTTTCTTGTTCTAGTAGTAAACAAATCATAGATGGTTCCATAATCTAAGAAAGCTGATCCTTTTGGGTTGCAATGAAGTTGAACCCTGATCTGGGTCTAATCAGAAGTATATTATTGGGGCCTAATGAGCAAGATAATCTCCATTACACTTCAAAAGATTCCCAAACTGAAGAATAATGACTTCCTTTTGGGACGAAATTGCTTTTGCTACGTTTGCATAGCATCATGTTGATATTTGTAATTATAAACCGTACACTTTTCATTTCTCAAGTTTTGAAGCTTGATTGTTTGTAGGGTTCATCTTTGCTGGTAATCTCCCAAAAACGCCTATCATGCCAAGACCTGGATTAGTGACTTGAAGCAAACTCGAGAGACATTCAGATTTGTTCTGGTTAATTTGGGCACAGATATGTGCAAGGAAAGAGAGAAAATGGAGCTAATCTGGAAAGAGGAAATGCTTTGATTCTCAGGCAAGTGGGCAAAATTAGCTGCAAAGTGGCCTTTTGTACATTTCTTCTGTGGCATGACTGAATAAATAGGATTACTTGGCTCAAGTGTTTTAGGTACTCGTTTATTTAATCTTATGTTGCACCTCAAATATATCAGCTATGGCCTTGAACTTGAAGATAGGTATCCCAAACCGAATAAGAATCTTCTTTTTAATAAATCTGAATATTGTCCTCACATCACTAAAGAAGTTTAATAAATCTGAATATTGACTCTCATATTCCCAATTTCCTTAACAAGTTTTGTGGCACCCCTTCGGACTTGGCAGAAACCATTTGTTCTGCACAATATTGAGCTAGTTAGGAATTTGCAAAATGAAGTGATTACTACTGTGAAGATGGTAGTTTTTCAACTAATCTAGTATGCAGATTTAATGAACTCCTTAAATCTGTTAGTACTTTACCACCACTAAAAGATGATTCAGTTATTTCAAAAAAAATAAGAAAGAAAGATGATTCAGAAGATACGGTGGAGATAAGAATGACCAAAATATCCCTATTGATTCTTGAAACGACCGGATATGGGTGGTCATTCTTACTCTTATCAATTGAGAACATCAAAAGATGTTAATCTTTCTCTTAATCCTCTTGTTTTAAGTGCCTTTTAGTTCAGATTTTTTACTGTCCTCTTGGTTGCTTTTGAACTCCTTGTATGCAGCCCGTACTACTCTTAGTGGCAGGTTGTGATATTGGTTCACCACTAGTGCCATAAAGAAACACATATTCAGCACCTAACTCATCAAGAGATTATTGAACGTATGTTGAAGTTGTGGAATAATACTAAGAGTATAAATTTGGTCTGCACTAAAGTCGATATAACCTAACTTATGACGGGGTCAAAACAGGTGTAATGGAAATGTACATGTTAACCTTATTAATGTTTCCAAAGTATGCATTTGACACATACATCGTCAATTTATGCTCTTATGAAAATTCCTTGAGGCTCAACACATAAATAAGGTAATCGAAAGAGAAGTAAAAAGTGACGTCCTGCTTTTGGGACTTGAACCCAAGGGTCTAAGATCCCAGCTCAAGTGTTCGACCAAATAGACCCATTCAGGAACTTGGATTCATTGACCCACTATTATCAAACTTGCTAGAAATGAACCGAGTCCACTTGTAATGCAATGCAGATCATCCATGGTGCAGAGAAGATGAAGATGCATCTGATAAGCCTCTTGATATTGTTGTTTTGACCAGAATGAAATTGTTCAGAGTAATGAACAAACTCAAAAAAGTAGCTCTAAAGGTGAAAGTTTCTTTTTAGACAATTCTTATTGGGTAAATGGCACATAATTACCTTTGTGAATTGCTCACAAACACATGAACCCATTAGGGCGGTCCATTCTGAACCAGGAACTCGGCCCACCCAACTAAACTGGCCCCTTCAACAGCCATGGTGGGGACCCCATAGTGACACGGGGCGGCAACGGATTGGAATATGGCGAATCCGGTTGTTCCTGGGAGGGTATTGGATTGGAGGATGGGATTTTACTAGGGAACCGGTGAAACTGATCCCAGTCACTAAGCTTGTGTGTCTTCTCCTACACTGTTGATTTCCCTTCATCGTAATATGACCGCGTGTGTCCACGCGTCCTCTCCTTTACACCCTCCGAAGCTGAAAGATTACATGATTCTCATAATGAGCTCTCACGCGTTGAGAACTTTGATAGAAAATTCTCAATTCTCATTCAATCGTTCTTCTTTCTTTCCTCTTTCCTTCTCTGAGAGAAGAAGAGTCGTTCGATTTTGTATCGTTGGTGATTCTGGATATAAATTATGAAGGGCATGGGTCTTGTCTTTCTTCCTATTTTTGTTTCAGATTCTAGTAGTTCATCAAATGCGAACAATCGAGACGAATACTTTGTGCTCCTCAAGGAGGAATCAATGTTCGAACATTCTGTCCAACTCCATGGTACACTTGCAGAGGTATGATTTAGGGTTTTCTAGGTTTCGAATTGAAAGTATTTGATATTGCATATTAGTGTAATGGGATCTTGCCAAGATGCATGTAATTTACACCTATAGATTTCTAATTTTGTCTTTCTGTACTTGTATAGGCTAATAAGGGAAGTGGATCAGCAGCTACGCCAAATATAGATGCACCAACAACAAGTGATCATGGTAAAGATGCAACTGCAACTTCAACATAAGGTGCTCAAACTCGAAGTATGGATGCAACCACACCTACAGCTGCAGGTACTATTGCATCCACAGAAACCTTCTCGATCTCGATATGTTAGTGTAACTTGGGTGCATTATGATAGGTAGATGTAGATGGTATCCCAATGGCCAAATACAAATACTATGATAAACTATATTATGCTAATACCAACAAAAATGGCACATCGACCATATTGCAGTATTCCAGAACTTGTGCTAAGAATCCAGAGGTAAAAAAAAAAACAAGATCCTAAACAAGGAAAGTTGAACTATATAGCTATGGAAAAGGGCAATGGAGACTTGTCTAACATCTTGGCATTTTGATAAAAAAACGATCAAGATCTATTTAGCTGAGATGTTAGTTGTCGGTGAATTACATTTCAATGATGTTAATGGATCTAGTTTTTTAAGAAGTTTGTGTCTAGTTTATGTTATCTAGACAAACTATTATTAGGGTTGTTTTTAGCATTTATGAATGTGAGAAACAAAAATTGCATGCGTATATTACATCTAAGTACCCTAGAGTTTCTTTAACTACTGATACTAGACTTCTAATCAAGGTATTAGTTATATATGCTTAACTGGGATATTGATGAGGATTGGGTATTCCAGAAGAAATGTCTTGCATCTTGGGGGTTATCTATTTTGATGACAATTACAGTAGATAACGCTAGTGCTAATAACACTACTATTTCTTACTTGAATAGGAATTTAAATCTGTTATCATCAAATGTGTTATGTGGTAGGTTTCTATACATGAGATGTGTTGCACATATTATAAACTTGATTGTTAGTGATGGGATAGGAATGTTGGGGATATCAACTAAAAGAGTTAGGTTTGTGGTGAGATACATCAAAATATCTCCACAAAGACTAACTCGGTTGAAGAATTGTGTTGCTTAAGCTGGGATTAAAAGCAAGAAATTATTTTGTCTTGATGTGGCAACGAGATGGAACTCAACTTATTTGATGCTCAAGGAAACATGCAAGTTAGAGAAGGCATTTGAGAAATATGCAACCCAAGATCGTGGTCTCATGACAGATATGAATGAGAAGTTGAGGAAAGATGGGGTTTCTTGTCTTCGCTTAGATTGGAGGGAATTAAATTCCTTCACGTCCTTTTTGGAAATGTTTTATGACATAACAATCCGAGTATCTAGTTCCAATTATGTAACATCCCCAACTCAATTAGGTGATATTAGTGACATTTGCCTCTTAATAAACGGAGGTCTATGTAGTGAAAATGTGGACATGAGGAACATGGCATCTAAGATGAAACTGAAATACGAAAAATACTTTGGAAACATCGATAAAGTTAACAAGTTCATTTTTATTGCACTTATTTTGACCTCCGTCTTAAGTTAGGTTATGTGAACTTGGTTATTGATTCAATTTACCTTGATGCTGTTGTTTCAAAACTTCAAGATTGTGTTGTCAAGGCTCTTCATGAGTTGTTTGATGAATACATGATACTTTTGGTGGCACCTCTAGCTCTGAACCAATATCAGAAACTGTTAGCTCAATTGGTGATCCTAGTAAACAAGTAAGAGGGGTCATATTTGCTGCATTCAAGAAGTTGAAAATCAATCAAGATGCAAATGGCAATACAAAATCTGAGCTAGAAAAGCACTTGAATGAATATGCAGAAGAAGAGTCCAATTCTTTTGATTTGTTGAACTAGTAGAGTAAGAATGACCATCGATATCCATTCATTGCAAGAATGGATAAGGATATTTTGGCCATTCCCATCTCTACTATGTCTTTAGAATCAGTTTTTTTGTGTTGTTGGAAGAGTTATATTAGATTTCAGATCTTTTTTAAGCCCTTCTACGATTCAATGCCTAATCCACTCACAAGATTGGTTGAAGAGCTCACCCTCTTCAGTTACATCCAATAAGATTTACATGTGCAAGAACAGCTTCAACTTGAAGAAGGTACTGTCCTCACTTCTCAATTCATCTCAAAAATTGTGGTTTCGTTTTCATTTTCGTAATAGTGTATGATTCTAAACTTATATATATATTTTCATTTCCTTAGAATTGAGGATGTCTGCCAAGCCTGAAAGAATGCCACAAGATTTGTGAGGAACACATGATGAGGTTTTTTTTTCATTTCCTTATTTCTTCTCTTTTTTATGCCCTAGTTTCTGAATTGTTGTTATTATGTTTTGTAGCAGGAAATAAAATGACAATGATGAATGATGATAGCTTGGAGTGGAAGCTCTTTGCACTTGAAGTTGAATTTTCCTCTTTAGTAGTTTCATACTATTACTTAGTACTTAGTAGTTTGGACGACATCTTCAATTTGCAGTTTCAACTGTCATTTTGTATGTTTTATTCAGAATAGTTTGTGTGATTTGTGATGAACTAATGATGAACATTCATAGGGTAGATTGTTTTTTTATCATTAGGAAGTGACAAAATTGAGTGCTTTTGCACTATTTGATAACTTCTTAATGGTTTTTTTGGCCAATGGAAAAAGAGTTGAAAAAGTTGTGTTGTTATTGTTGTTGTTGTTTTTTTTAAAAATGTTTTTTGATATTTACTGTTAAATTAGAAAGCCCAAAATAGGTGTAAACATTGAAGGCCCAACCTGATCAGATGAGCCGGTGGAAATCGGTGAACCGGCCCACAATTCAGATGTAAAAAACCCTTAAACTTTTAAGTACATTGGGTCAGTGGCGGATTGAGATTTTGGAGGCCAGATTGTCTGGGCCGGTGTCTGGTTTGGACCTCCGGTGGGCGAAGCCCAGCCCATGGACACCCCTAGAACCCATAGTAAATTTCCACAAATACATATACCTATAGGAAAGTTTATATATACACATGACTACCCTTATGAATCTCCACGTGTCACCATCGTAAAAAATAGATGGAACTCATCAAGGATTTTGATTCTCGTATATTTTGTATGATGGCGACACGTGGACATTAATAAGGGCAGGATATGTGTATATATGTCATTCATAAAAGTAGTTATGTGCAATTAAGACTTTTTAATTAATAAGACAATTCAAACCACCCATTAGGGCTAACCCAGTGGTTAAGAGAGTTATTTCCTCTCTTATCCATTAGGGTTCAAGTGGACAATTAAAGTGCCCGCTACATCTGACATAGGTGCGCATTTATTGCATTGTCAGATCTAGTTCGGTTGTTAAGCGCTATACGAGTATGATCATTGACATCACTCATCTTTTAGTTGTGTTACGAGTTCTTTCTTCACTTTTAGGTAATAGCAGAGAGTCTTTATGAAGAAGAAACTAATCATGGGCTTGAAGTAAATTCTCAAATCTATGGACATGGATAACAATGGAACAATCACTTATGAAGAATTGAAAGTCGGTCTTCTTAAATTGGGTACCGAGATTTTGGAATCTAAAGTAAAGCAGTTGATGGAAGTGGCAATGTGTTTTATTTAAATAAATAAATAAATATATATATATATAGAGGGAGGTTCAAGTAGAAACCCCTCTTATTATGCTATACAAGAAACTCATATGAATCGTTAGATTAAATATATCAAGAGCTAAGATTAAAGCCATTTCATTAATGGTAAAGTTGTAATTATGAATAATATGGAAATTAATTATATCTTTTTGTATATTGAAGAGGATATTATAGTCTTTTTCGTGCCATTCCAAAATAAAATTTCTTGTAACTCGTCATTTCATTTTCTTTTTTCAATTTCTTCTTCCATAATTTTCATGATTTCATTTTATTATTTGATAATTTTTTTTTGTAATTTCCTTACATATATCCTTATCATTCTGAATAAATTTCATTATTGAGTTTGGTATGTTTCATTCTACTATTTGTGAGAATTTAATTTTGAGCTTGTTGCATTTTATTTTATTATCAAATATATTTCAGTTTTCAGTTTGCAACATTTCATTGTACCAATTGTTCACTACTCATACATGCACATATCTTATAATGAAAATCAAAGTTTCAAAATTTGAAATCCACGGTATAGTATATTATAGATATCTATCTGGTTAAATGTTAATTTAATATGAGCCTTAGTAAAATGAAATCTAGTGTTTCACGATACGAAATCTGAATCAATGTCTATTGTTAAATAACAATGTGGTTAGTAAAATGAAATCTACTTTTTCAAAACATGAAAACTTAGAATTCAAAGTAAGAAAAATGAGCGATAAAGTGAAATCTATTATTATAAAATATGAAACTCAAGAAGCTTATATCAACATAAAGTTACGAAATAGAAAAATGAAATGCCCTATCAAACTAACGGGCATTTATATCAAAACTAATTACATGTGCAATACAAAAAGATGAAATATCAACATTCATACAATGTAATCAACTAAAATTTAATAAATACTAACATTCTAATAATTTTGTTCTAGAATTTTCAGTTCAGAAATATGAAATCTACTCTTTGAACACGTGACTTCTATCCTTTGTACACATGAAATCTGCAGGCTTGGATTTAATTATATGCACCAGATATAATTAGGAGAACAATATTTAATTTGATTAAATATTCAACGTTAGCAAGTTGTGTTCCTCATGTACTTGCAACAAACCTTTCTAGATGCTCGAATCAGATGGAGGCAGAGGAGACTTCATGGCTATATGGAGCTTTTCATCGTTAGTGAATTGAAACAAAGAATAATCAAATGAAGAATAAAAAAAAATACAAGCACAATAGAAAAAGAAACGCATCACATGTAGTTGACACCATACCATGTCCATCATCTTACCGTGGTAGAAGAAGCAAGCACGAAGAGAAGAGACATGGAAGAGCCATTGATTATAATGACGGAAAAGATCCTAGTTATTAGGGTTAGAGATGATGATTAGCGTAAGGTTTATAATCAGAATTAAGTAGGATTGTGGAATGACATTCATACCCTTTTCTTTTAACTAATGATTTTTTAGTGTTAATTTGGCTTATTTTTGGTATCCATTGATTTTTATACATCTAATGGTCATAATTAGTTTTCTTGAACCTCACTCTCTCTCTATATATATATAGGGGCGCGTTCAGGTAAAAACCTAAAAGAGTGTAAAAATGGGAAACTTTTATAAGCCATTAGATCTCTTTCATCTAAAGACTATAAAAAAATAGCCAACAACAGGAATAAAAATATAAAAATATTAAGTTGAGGGGTATCATGGTCATTCATTAGGTGCTTCTTCATATGTAATAATGATAAAAAGGGAACAAAATTTCTAGAAATCCACGCTAACTAATTGGCTTCTGCACCAATTAATGCGCGTGCGCATCCCTTTGTTTTTTTTCTTCTTCTGGTTTTCATGCATTTACTACATTGGATTTCATGTTTTAAGTTCATCGTTTTCATATATTAGGTACTTGGATTTCATGTTTTACTACGTTGTTAATGCACGCGTGCGCATC
>JAYMSW010002207.1:0-14329 GCA_036897725.1 Erodium texanum | reverse complement strand
GCCTAGAGTGTAAGAGTTAAGGGGAGGTGTGGAAATGTCTCCGTTAAGGCATGGAAGCTTACGGGGCTGTGACGGCATAACGGAACTACTGGTCATGATGATGATGTGAAAATACGATGATAGATGCGCCGCCAGCACCACCATCATATATTTATTTACTTTTGGTTTTGATTTGATGCATCAACCATAACGGCCCGAAATTAAACTATATCGTAACGGAAATTGGGAAATGTGGTGGACTTGGTGCTGCGCAGCTAACTTCCTTTCCTATTCATTTACTACGCGTGTATTGAAGCGTTTTATGGTTTTAATTGACAAGTCCTTTATTTTTGCCTTCCACTTGCTCTTAACCTAACTTTCACCTATTAGGACATGGTCTACCTTTTTTTCCTCTCACGAAAGCAAACTATTTATAAAATGTTAGACTTGATATCAACGTCAATTTCATTGTAATATCTGTTCCGACATCATTGTTATTATACAAACAAGAGTCTCTTGTTGAAAATCGAATTACTCTATTTACATACCGTTTTAGTAAACACTAATATAATATTCTTAAGTTGTGAGAATTGACCAGAGCCTTCATAATCATAATATATCGTCTCTATAAACACTCTTGATTTGTGTCTAAATAAATACTTGTCCTCCGTCGTCTTATGTAGGATTGGGAAACATAGCTCCCTCCACATT
The DNA here is from genome assembly GCA_036897725.1 of Erodium texanum. Lineage (NCBI taxonomy): Eukaryota > Viridiplantae > Streptophyta > Magnoliopsida > Geraniales > Geraniaceae > Erodium > Erodium texanum. The sequence goes on along the minus strand of JAYMSW010002207.1, from coordinate 13,639 downwards.
CACATAACCACCCTTTTGTTTGGATGTGTTCGACTTATATGAATAATATGTTTTTTAGAAAAAATATATTCATCATTAAACTATGCAAACTGTTTTGTATATGAAATTAAGACTTGTAGATTGATTGTCTATATTTAAGAGACTATCTTGTCCGCTACTAAAAGTCAAGAAAACCTATAAACAACAATGCTAATTATTTGGAAGCTAGAGGGTTACTTAAGCAGTAACATCAAGCGAATATGATCATATATATTAAAATCAGGTCAACAAAATGTAAACTAGTTAACATCATAAAACAATATATTAACAAAATTAAACAAACCCAACTACACATATATTAATATTTTCAAGTTGAAGTTTTTTGTAAGGTCATCAACCTAATATATATCATACTTGTCAACATTCTATTTAACCAAAGAAATAGATACGGGATCATGTAACAACGACGACGCTGTGTGATTTATACCCTTTAAGAAATAAATATCTTAAGAGTTAAACGAAGGTAATGAAAAATCAAAGGTGGACCGAACCGGCGTTAAAAAGGTCGCACGTGTAAAAAGAGAGGGTGACGAAGAAGGTGTCGTGTCGAACGTAGGAAGCTCCGCAGCTCCTCATGGTTTTTATTGTCACCTTTTACAGCACTAAAACTGCTGAGGTGGACCCCCGGCGTACGGTAGCCACGTGTGAGTTAAGCAACAGCCGAAAATGGGTAATAATAATTGGTAATAAAATAATTTAATCGGACAAGATCTTGGGAGGATCGACAAAACAGCCATGGCCGCGCACCAAAGCGAAAGGTAATTAATCCACGCGTCTGTTGTGAAAAGGGCTTCCAAGAGGAACAGACAGTGGTTAGCACCTGTCGCCGTCAGCTTTGCCGTGTCTTGCAGGGCCATTTTTGTCACTTCACTTAAACATAGGACACTCCCAAATGAACCTTGGGTCCCACCACCCTTGCTCCAACTTGGGGACGGTGGGTCCCTATCCCATTTTCTTCGAATCCCGTTGACTATTTGGTCAAAACTCTCCCCCAAACCAAACTGGCCCTTCACTAAAATTATTACCTTAATTAGTATTAGCATTCACCGACTATGTTGTGCCAAGATTTTTGTTTTTGGACCATACGAGGACATACAAATCTTGTTTCCAAGATTCATTTGTTTTGTCCTTTGATAGATTTTTGTACCGTCTTTGCTTGCCAACAAAGAAAAATCTTTGTTAGAGAAAGTTTTAATCGGACAAATAAGTTAACAATAAAAACATGTGAAAGGAAATATGCCAGAATCAAAATCAGGGATCAATAATTTGAGATTTTTGTTCTTGTCATGTCAATTAGTAATCATGTGTTGTAACGAGTTTATAGAAAGTCTATTATAAAAATATTATTATGTTAAGTAAATAACAAACTAATTCGTCAATATTGATTGTAATTACGTCTATGGGAAAACATAAAATATAAAGAATTCAAAAGAATATATATTATATGAAACAATTAGATTAACAACCAATTAGTATAAATACTAATCCCTAATGTTAATTGAAACTCAAATTAAGATATAGTGTAGCCTCAAATTAGAAAGTGAAGCTCAATCAACTATATATATCATGTGGGTTGAGACTTGAGAGTGTTGCCCCCAATCGCTAGATCGGGAGGTCACTCTAGATCCTAGTCGTGGAGCGATCGGTACGATTGTTGTGCTCGAAGGATGAATTCTTAATCTTTTCGACGATTTTAGGATTATCAATAGTTAATATTGTAAATATCAATCAAATAATTATTATGTACAATTTTTAAATAAATATATCGAGTTTTGAAGATCAAAACTCAAGACCTAATTAAATTGGTTCTATTTTGTAGACATGTTTGTCAATTAAGATTACTTATAGGTCAAATGAGCTCTATTTCATAAAAGATTTAATAATGAATCTTAGTTTATCATCGTAAAATGTACAATATGGGTGTCAATTCTTTTTCCTATTAGGATTAGATTAAACATATATAGACAATATTTAGAAGAATATAAATTTTAAAACAAATTTGATAGCAAAACTCTCAAGTTAAGTTTTGATTAAAATACAACACGTAAATTTAAAACATTTCCCTTGTGATTTTGCCAATAATGCAGGTGGATGAGGCACTCATGAACTTATTCAAAAAAGTATAGCACATTTTGTGATTTTTATATTGTATTTTGGTGATAAAGAAGAAGAAAAAAGAAATAATATGATGATTCTAGTGTGTGTATGGGCCATAAGGTTGTAAGCATGCAGCTGGTTCTTCCTTAAAGTTGTAGTTTTGTATTCTCAAATCTTTTGATCACCCTAATTGCTCCCAAACCTCTCACTTTCACTTCTTCTATAAGTTTAGAAGCATGCTTATGAGTTGTGGCTATGGATAATCATCAAAACCATTGGTTAAGAGACTAATCAAAAGCAATGTGCCACAACTATGCATACTTAAATCACTAAACTATATATTTATCTGAAAGAAAAAGAAGATTCTGTAACAAAGGCATGCACTGATCATAATTAACTCAAGCTACAATAGCATATGAACAGCATCATTGGGAAAGAGCCCTAATTCGGAGATGCCAACGTAATCAACTTAAAAACCTTAATCACCACGCTTTAATTAGGGTTCTATGTTTATTAATATATATAAGTTATGCGGAAGTGCAATTATATGAATCCACAAAAAGCAAATCTCACACCAAGAATAACAATTCTATGATTATCAATAATCCGAATAGGCCCATGAGAGAATCAAATAATACTTCTTTTGCTTAATGGTTTTGTGGGTTGTACAGCTTCTTTCTTCGTCTTCAGAACTATATCCAACTTGGTTTCTCAAGTTTAATCAATTTTAATTAATCATGGGTCCATAAAATGTTACATATATTATATGTGTTATATAGTATGCATTATGGGTACCTTAGATAAAGCAAAGGTGACTAAGCCATCCACATTATGTTCTAATTTATCCTCTAAACAATATTAAGGCCTTTGATGCATATTGGTGACATCAAAGTGTGGACATGTTTGGGCTTTGGGGATCAACGAACACTTGTACCGTCCATTTCTTCTTTTAATCTTGAACATAATCGTGCGCTTAGTACTAATTACTGTTCTTCCCACAAACATGTTTTAAGACAAGCATATCATTACTAATTAAAGTGTTTTAGTCGTAGGCATAGATTCCTGAATTCAGTCAAAAATCTTGTTTAGTGGATAATACCGGTCTAACCCACTTGTGCGGATTAAAGCACGGACGATGATTGGATTCGTCGCACATATCATGACATAAGTATAGTGGCCTAAGTGGTATTGGAAGGTCTTAATTACCCAACATTATTCTTAAACAAAGAAAGTGTCTCCTCCCCATTCAACAACCTCTTTTGACCAATGACAAGTGTTCCTCACGCATATGTTTTATCAAACTGTTCGTGAGTCGAATCAGATCAAAATCGATATCATACATCAGTGAAATCCTAATCGTAATAAGGTATTAACCCTAAATTTTTTTTCACATAGTTTCAGATGCAAACTAATTCCTTCTTATTAATTGTAATCAACCGTTCATAATTGGCTGGAGAGTACCAATGTTAACTCTTGAGCACTATCTCTTGCTTGCAAATGCATAAATCTATATTATTCGAAACCTAAGGGAAAGATTTGATGCTGAGAGGCAAAAATAATAAAAAGGCTAAGGTGTTGTGGGCATTTAATTATGTTCCACTTGAAAGCTTAAAGGTTACAATCCTTTTTACACATTGTCCACCTCCCTACATTTCATTTTTTCTTTATAGGTCATTGAATTTGTTTTGTTTTAAATTTAATTAATGGTTGGTGACGAAAAAGACCCTTTGCTAATTCACAAACAATACAATATTAATTAATTGGAATTGATTTGAGCTATGATCCCTAATTGGGTCATTTGAAAGTTGATCAACTTGATCATACCTTGGACTAAGGAAAGCTAAACCCGGTAGCAATAATCCCTCTTTTTATTTCATTTTTAATAATTGTTGTTGTTTCAAAGCATCAGCACCCAATCCAAAAGATATCATTAGAATTCAAATACAGATTTCTTGGCTTTCCAGCTATTTGGAATCACCATTTCTTATGTTTGTTTCTATTTGTTTAATTCAAAAGAAAACACCCAAACACAATGGATTTGGATATAGAATTGCAAGATATGGCTCCAAATTTCTAATTAGAGATACCAAAAATCTATCACACTTTTGCGACAACTAGTGCCAATTACATTGCATTTGGAAGTAGTGAGTAGGTCGTGATTTTGACGCACCGGACAGAGCATGTTCTGATTAGGGACAACGCTATTATTGGAAGTTTCATATTATGGTTGTAACGTTACAAAATTGGGTTCATATATATAATTATTTTTCTTACATATATATCGAAAATCACAAGGTAAAAGACATACCAAAATATTATAACTGGGAAACTAAAGCATCATAACCGGCTAATTAAAGTATCAATGATAATGGTCCGACATAGATCTGATAGAGGTCTAACATAGGTCCGATAGTCCAATAGTGGTTCGACAAAGGTCTGTTAGAGGTCTAATAATGGTCCGATATTAGTCAATGATAGACTTGGCTTAATACAGGTTCGATAGTCTAATAATGGTTCAATACAGGACCGGTAGAGATCCAATAATGGTCTGACATTTTTTTTTTTTTGAAATGTTAATGGTCTGACATTAGTCGTCAATAATGGACCTACCATCATAACAATAATAAATAAATAAATAAAAACGGGTTGTTCCCTTACTGTTAGTCTAATTTATTAGTTTATCACCGTGTATTTTGAATCAATTTCAACTCTTTATTAACGAGATATAAATGTAAGATGTGATTTTTAATTTTTAATTTAGAAACATGGACTTAGCCAAACCCGTCTCTATATATACATATGAACCTAAAATTGTAAATTTATTGGTGAAGTGTGAGCCTTATTTTATGTTTATACATATTTGTCTTGTATGAAAATGCACCAGGCCATTATCGTAAACTCGCAACATATGTTCGTTTGTGATTAATTAAATGGCCATGTTTATGTTGTTAATACGATGAAAATGAACAGCTGGCCTATGAAAGCTGATTTTGATTAAATATGGCGCAAAAGCTGATGAAGGTGAGTTGCAACTTGCAAGTTGGATAAAGGCTTGACAGTGAGATCGGCATTGGCTTGTTTACGCCGAATGGTTGCGTCGTGGTCCTTAGATTACGACCAAATAATTATACTACTCACATATGATTGATTGCATTCTGGTTTTTATTAATCTAGTGTAAATCTAATTAAAATGCTGGTACGATGATGACACATAATATGTATATACTATTGAAATGTCCCGTGTTTTTTTTTATTGTAACCCTAGTGGAAATTAGGAATTTTGTTGCAAGCAAGTTGGTGTAGTTTCTGGCCTTTCATGGGAGCTTTAAGTTTAGACATGAAGAGTTGTTTTTGTGGGTTTGCAAATTGCAATATTAAGAGCTTTTGCCCCTCAGTCAAGTGCTAATTATTGGTTGGAGTTTATTTTATTGGGTTTTTTTTATATAAGGTTTCAATTTTGTTTACATGGATTGGATCTCATGCAGTGAGTGTAGGATCATGCATGTTGGGGTCTTTATGGGTTCATATAACTATCTGGTATGGACCGGGCTGAAACCCAATGTTTCATTCTCAACTATCATGTATTGGGTTTTAAATTGGGCCAGAATAGTTGGGTTTTGTAGTAGCATTTCATCGGACCTGAATGGAGGATGCACCCCCAAAAGATTGGTTATACATATATAGGGTTAATACTAGTAATTTTTTTTAATGTAAATACTATTTGATGAAATCGGTAATAATAATGAAATTGACGGATAAAGGTTCAATTATATTTTTATCACGTGAAAGATTTATGAATTGAGGTTTTAATATATTTATCAACTGATTAATTCGATGTGTGACATATACTTTAACTCTTATCTTAAAATGTAGGATTGAACTTTTGCATATACACTAGAAGCTACCCAACCAAAAATTGAAAGCCTCAATATGCTTATCAAATGGTTAATTTCTCATCATGTTTTCGATAGAGAGTACACTTCAATATGTAGTTCACATACTGTTTTGAACAACCAAACTGAAATAATGATAACATTAACAACAAACACATCAAATAACCCTATGCACTAATAATCATATTATAAAATTCCAAAACCTCACTCACACACTTAGATTCAAACTTATAATCTCAATGAGATAAAAAAAAAAAATCTAAGGACTTGATTTTCCATCTTTCTTATGACTAAAAAATATCGATAACCAAAAAACCGAAAAGATCGAATTAAACCAAACTAACTTTGTGTTAAATAGGGGAAATGATCGATTGTAGGTTTTAAAAATTCTTACATCTAGAATATTCAATTCAAATCATGTAAATGCTCAATACATACTTTAAGATCCATTGTTTCTGTGCATTGGGTTTCAATACAAAGTTTTTGTAATTCATGTCCGATATTTAGTGTTATGTCGTGGAGTATGTTGTTTTGTTTTGTTTGGAGTGAGAATCTTTGTTTGGTTTATTTGATACTATTGTGTTTTGATTCAAGAAAAAAAAAAAAAAAAGCTTCTTTACCTTTTTCACTTTTCAACAACTGCACCTGTACATTTTTCTTTCCCATAAATACTATTTCTTTACTATTAACTTGTCCTGGAGAAAGGCTATTCTATACCTCACCCGCCTGTGACAAAACCCACCACAACTCACCGAAGATCATTGTTGTGATTAATCATGGCGTGTTGATCAACGGTCACGACAAGTCTGTGACAGACAGCTAGAGGAGTGTTTTGAATAAGGAGACGACGGAGCTGGAGGATGACAATACCGTTAAGACGGGGATGATAGTAAAGTTCACGAGGGAATGTATATAATGGCAAACCTTAAGTCAAAAGTTCCGACAAGAAGTCAAATTGAGACATATAAAATATCACGATGCTTAATAACCGTGTACGATAAATACAATTGTAGTAAATGTTATAAAAAGTACGATCGACGGGTGAATTAAAAAATAACTATTCTGATTGGTAAAATAGTGAAATCAATAATTAAATTTGTAAAAAAGAAATAGATAATCGTTAAGAATTATCTTACTTCAAGAATAGCCACAATTATTTATAAAAGTATAAAAATTAACGGTTATAATTTATAAACTCGCTTATAACAACAACAATGATCGATAATTCGAAATAATGTACATTTAGTCATGTAGAATGACAATATAAAGAAGATTCATTTTGGAATTAAAAATTGACATATAATAAAATAAAATATATGATAACTAAATAAAATATATGATCAAGATAAGTTATTAGACAGTTCAATCGAACCATATCAAGCAATTAGCTTTAGTAAGAAAATGATTAACCAGCTACTGGCTTAAATCACAACAGTTAAATCGAACAAATCAGTATTCTTGACAAGATTGTTTTTCAACGCTTGTCATTACACTTGATATGTCATTTAAAACTGAACCTATTTGCCCATATGGTGATGGGCCGACCTCCTTCTCTAGTATATAATTATAAAAACCTATATTTACGATTATTGACTTGAAATCAACATCAAGTCAACCGAAGATATATCTTTTTTCCCCTCCTTAAATTAGAGCAGAAAAGGGCGGTGAAAAATAGAGAAACAAAAGAAAATAAAGTAGCTTTCTTGACAATTCACACAACTGTGCCCGACTGTCACGATCTCGAATCCCCCACAGGCATAGTAAAAGCAGTAAAATTACACTGAACGAGGAGACCTACTATATTTGAATTATATTATTTTTATTTGCTTACTTGTTTAAAATCGGGCTTATATATTAGTTTTGGCTCTATAGTTAATGATATAGCTTAAATATAGAGTCACATTGTAGATGTGAATCATAATATGATTGAGTATTGAATATGACAGATGAGTTAATAAACCTAACAGGCATGAGGTTATAATATGTTATTATTTTTATTTATTTTGAAATATATTGTATATGTCAAGGTGGAGTTTGCAATTTCAAATCTTAATTTGTTAATTAAATGTCATTTACTCACCTTATGCATATGGACAGTTTTATTATTATCAAAACTCAGAAACCCTAATTAGTAATTGCGAGCATGATAATATATCAAGGCTGGCATCATAAACAAGACGGCTGATGCTATGATTAGGTCATGATGAAAAATACAGAGCTCTCTCATGTATATATATAGATATAGTGCATGGTGACTAAGAAGACATTGAGACACGTGAGGTGAGTGTGAGGCCCTATTCTGAAACCCTAACCAGCAATAGTAATAGTAGGGTCACGATGTGACTCAGGAGAAACAGTGGATCGAGTCCTACCTACTTTTCTTCTTCTTCTTACCGTCCCAATCTCTTTCTTATCCCTTCCTCTTCACTCACTCTAAAGCTTCAGCACACTAAGATATGGAAGCTATCTGTCTTGAGGGGAATGTTGTTTGGCTCGAGGTCATTAACATAATCACTAACATAATCATTGTGTTCCTTTATTGTTGATGATGTCGGACCAGGCTTCATTCCCCCCAATTCTTGCTTCTTCAAGATCAAGATCCCATCTTGATTGTCCAGTTTTGATGGGTTTTGAGTTGGATCTGCCTCGTTTGTTTTTAAGTTTGATTTTATGCTTGTTTTGTTGATGGGTTTTTGGTGGGTTCTTGCTTCTTCAAGATCTCATCTTTCTTGTTCACTTTAGTTGAGTTTTGATTTGGATCTATCTGGTGTTGTTTTATGTTGATTTTATGCATGTTTTATTGATGGTTTTTTTGTTGTTGTTGAGTCGTCGGAGCAGATTGGTGTAATGATGAAAGATCTTTGACTTTAAAGGTCATCATTACCTTTTCTATTATTTTGACTTTAAAGGTCTTTGTGGAGTGTGGATCGTACTTGGATCTTGGAATCATCATCTTCTCATGATGCATCTAGATTCTATCTTCTTCTCCATCTTGATATGATGTATTTGTATATGTTGAAGAAAATTAGAATTCTTGCTATTGTAGATCTCTATATTTTGCCATTATAGCTTCATGTCATGGCTTCTGGGTTTTATGAGAAGCATTTTCTTGGCCTGGGTTCTACTTTTCATTGTTTCATATGTTCAGCTTGGCTCCTTTATTTGTATGGTATCAGTGTATAATATCTTTGTATTACGTTTGTTTTGTATGGATTAAGTGTATAATATCTTTGATTTTATAAACTAAACTATAACTATGTTTTTTTCCATCCAATATAACTCTATTGGATTTGTTGGGTTTTTTTTTTTTTTTTTGCATTTACTAACTCGGATAGTAGATGTTAGTTTTTGCAAAACTTGGATATATAACATGTTCGTTTTTGTAAAATCTTCCGGGACATTTTGAACAATTCATGTCCAAATTTAACAGAGTTACATTCCTATTTTTGTAAATTATGAGAAGTGTATAGTTAGTTTTTGTTAAATCAAAGGTGTGTTCAAATGATATGTTGTTGCAAAATGTTGAAGAAGTGTAATTAGAGTTTTTCTTTAATTATGTACTTGAGTCCTGGTTGTATTTGAATCCTAAGCAATAATTAATCAACAAGGCTAAATTGTGAAGATGCTCATAATCTTTAAAATATCCTGGATTATGGGTTTTGCTTCTTCTGTTCATTTTCTGACTAATGCTGGTAACTGCATGCTATATGGCTATTGTTTAGTTTCTCTGTTAGTGTCATATATATATAGTACATGAAATGTAAATTTCATTTTGAAATGTATGATTTGCTTCCTAAATGGTCTGAACTCTGATCACTCTTGGTTAGCAGTAGCACCTCATTTCTCTGATACGAAGACCGATACCACACACACAGTTGAGTCAACATCATATCAGCAGCTACGGCTCTGTAATGTATAGATTGAGAAGCAAGTTAAAGAAGTAAATGTACAGTGAAGAAGTAACTTCGTCAGCACAGCATGAAACAAAGCCACAAATCTACGTTTTGATGTTGCTTCTATATATATATATATATATGCGCTATTGCCAACCACCAAAAGTAATGCTATTTTCAGTTCTTGTCATGTGAACTGTTGCTTTCATCTTAATATTGGCAACAACCGAACTATATTTTTTTTTTTGAAACTACGAATATATGTATATATATCTTTCATTTAAGAACGACAAATATCTAATTGTGAAGATGAATATTTCTTGTGTTATATCTGATTATGTACTTGGTGGAAATATTTAATATGTTGAATGTAAGTTGGGAAATCTTTTAGAACATCTATAATGGAAGTAGATTTAGATTAACTTTTATTGCTTTAAAACATGTCAGATGACATAATAGGCATAAAATTGGGAGTAGATTTAGATTAACAAACTTAATGCCTAAGTTCTCAATAGAATTGTTGAGAACTCTACAATTCTTAGCAAGGAACCCCGATGAAGTCTAAATTAACAGTTCGGAAACAATGTCAGATGATGCAATAGACCTAAAATTCGGAAGTGACATATCCGTCGCTCAGATAAAGTCTACAAATGAATGAACGAAGCGAGTTAAACAATGAGCGGTCTTATTTACCTTTCGGTTAACAAACTTAATGCTTGAGCTCTCAATAAAATAAATGAACACTCTACAATCCTTGTCAAGGAACCGATGAAGTCTGAATTAACAGTTCAGACATTAACAAATTTAGGTATGTTAATTTATCGCAGTTGTAACCGATATTTTGCGTGGCATCAACCCAACCATTGTAATCGAATCAGTAAATCCTTCTCCATGATCTTGATTCCGAGACCGACCATCCTTACTTTTATTCCTCAACATTGGCCTTCACCGACAAACCATGGGATATGTTGTTTGGTTTGGGCCGTTCGGAGAACACAGTACAGAGCCCACTCTTGCACATTTTTACTGCATCTGATGAGTTTCATTTGTATGACATATGCCTACCGACATTTTTCGGGTTTTACCAACTCCACCTAAAACTGTAATGCCATTAGGTAAGTAACAGTCACATGTTATGATTTTTTTTCTTCATTTACAGCCTCTCCAACTGAAGGTCCTAACAATTGATTAGGTTCGTAATTGTAAGAGCATGAACAGTCATGATGGTAAATTTAAAATTCTTAAATCCACCTAACTAATTAATGAATGTTGTACGCTTGGTAATATATCTGATTTATTAAATTAAAACACATTTCATTACAAAAAAAAAAAATGGAAGAAAAGAAAACATATTTTCATTAAATAAACTGGAAAAAAACAAAAACTACATCAAGACCAATTAAATTTCATAATTGTGGCATTGTCTAATTTTGAAAGTATCTTTATTTTGTTCTTCCTCTTTTTCTTGAACCGTGTAAAAGAATTAATCAGTTGATAAGTATACGGAGGCTTCTACCTACCAATTTGATCTTTTGAGTTTGATCAGGTTTTGACGTGGTATCAGAGTTAATTTGGTTTAGCTTACAGTCCGTTTGTCACCTCCATTATGTGACCTTCCAATCCATATGTAGATGTCCAATCCTGCTATAACACATCTGTGTGGAAGCACAGTCCTACACTTGAGGAGAGTGTTAAAATGTATCTATATCGAATGTATGTAAAACAATTTGATAAGTATAGTGAGGTCTCCTCGCATCAAATTGTACTTTTGGGTTGGATAAGCCTTTAACAACACATATTCATGGTAAATAATACCATCAATCAAATAATAGATATTATTGTGCACATTATTGTTTACTGTGTACTCCGTGTTCGGTTGAATGGTTTCGAGAACACGTTGAAACAACTTGAATTATTGAGCACGTTGATATCATTCTTCGACCTGGTCGTAACGAAGATGACATGTTCTATCCACAGTCGTGTGAGACAACTACTTCGAATATAATGGTTGGTCGCCTGTGATTTCTGCGAGTATTTGCCTTTTTCATACCATCAGTTAATTTTTTTACTCCAAGTTCATGTCGTCAAGGCTTCCATTCATGTTGGGAAAGCCCCGTCTCATGTCAATTCGCAACAGACACCTATATCATGTTCATTAAGCCGCCTAACATACTCCGGTCCACAACACTCCCACACCGGACCACATAGTCGCGCTCGTTAATTCCCAAACTAACGACCGGAATCCAGTAATGCTCTCAAGGAAAAGCTAGCTAATGTTAATGATTAAATAATGCACATTACCATTTTAATAAACTCATGGCCTTTAATTTTGCTCTTGCTTCTTATCACGTCAGAGCAATGACATTGTAATGTCGTGTTATCTCTGACCACGTCAGTCAAAGTAGGCCACTATATACAACATTTAGGTGTCCGATAGAATTAAGATCGTGGATGCTTTTCTCTTTTTATTAGTTATACACGAGAAAGAAATAATTTTGTATTTTTGTTTTTGTTGATTTTTCATGTGCCAACCAGAGTGGTTGAATAAAGTTTCACTAAGGCTAGAAATCTACTTGTTATGAAAAAACGAAGTACTATTTTCTACACAACTTGAGCACTGTCCTTGCTCTTATGATCATTAACCACACACATCTCAACAATAAATGAAGATCCAATTATGTTTTCTGACCAGATCAACCCCTTATTGCATCTTGCTTCGAAATGCAAAAGCAATGAATGTTCTTCCCCTAGTAAAAACTGCAGTGTTACTCAGGACAATAATGGGCTGTCTGTAAAAGCCATGCAAGTGAAATTATGGTTGTTTCTTGCATTAAAGTCAAAATATTGGTTCAGACAACTTAAATATGAATTCACATCACACCTATCCAACTTCACAGTCTGTTTCCAAATGGTAGATTGTTCCTCGTCCTTGCGTTCTAACTTTTAACCATATAAATTTCACTTCGCTGCACTTTCATGGTCACACAACAATGGCAGCGAAAATGCTACTGCTTCTGCTGCTAGCAATGTTAAGCTCTTCGTTCATGGGGTTGTGTACAAAAACGAAGAACGAAAAGGGTACATGGAAATTGCTGAAGAGAAGCATCGGAATCTCTGCAATGCACATTGCTCTGTTACCGAACGACCGGATCGTCACCTTCGACCGAACCGATTTCGGCGCTTCCAACATCACATTGCCTCAGGCCAAGTGCGCTTCCGAGTTCGGGGCCGCAACGGATTGTTACGCTCACTCGGTTGAGTTCAATCCGGCGAACCGGAACGTCAGGCCGTTGACGATTCTTACTGACACATGGTGCTCTTCCGGTGCGTTGACCCCTGACGGCGTGCTGGTTCAGAGCGGAGGATACAGAGACGGCGAGCGAGTTGTGCGCTACTTCAGGCCGTGCGATGATTGTGACTGGGAGGAGAAAGCGAATTCTCTGATTGTCCCGAGATGGTACGCTTCGAATCAGATCTTGCCGGACGGGAAGATCGTTGTCGTCGGCGGGAGGTTCCATTTCTCGTACGAGTTCATTCCGAAAACCTCTGTTTCCGATCAAACGGTGTGTCAATTTCCGTTCTTGGAGGAAACCCGAGACTCGATCGATGTTCCGAACAATCTGTACCCTTTTCTTCACCTCTCTCCCGATGGGAAGCTCTTCGTCTTCGCCAACGATCGGGCGGTTCTTCTGGCCTATAAGAGCAACAATGTGGTGA
>JAYMSW010002206.1:0-14330 GCA_036897725.1 Erodium texanum | reverse complement strand
CTGTTACGACACAGAGGAGGAGGAGAACAAGGATGTGATCAAGTACCCGTGTCGCGACTCTGGGGAAAGAACGTCCTGATCCTTGTAGCAGATCATTCAAAGTACGAAACTAATAAGCTTGCGGCTTTGATTAAATCAAAGTACGACGGTGGTGAGAAGTTTGAGGTAGTATACATATCAAAAGACCCTGACGGATGTACATTTGATGAGTGCACTAAGAAGATGCCATGGCTGGTCCATCCATACTCTTTGGAATCTGCAGACTTGTGGATGTCTAAGTTTTTCACTACTAAATGTTATTATTATCAATGTGGTGCAATGGCGGCTTTCGACTTGGATGGGGAGCTTATGGCAAAGATAAAGAACCCCTCTGCTAGGGTTCATGAATATCCCTTCATGGAAATGGAACTGCAGATTCTTCAAGATGCAGCACGTCAATACGGTATAGATGGAGATTTCAATAGCGATCTTTCAGAGGATTCTGATAGTGATAGCGATTAGTAGATACAAGTAGAGATTGATTGTCATTATTGATTTCTTAAAGATAATTTAGCTACTAAGTATCATCAACTCTGAGACTATCAGAACAAAATAGTTTACTATGTTTATTAGTTCTTCAAGTATCATTAGAGATTCTACATGTGTGATATGGCAGAGAATACCAAAATAAAGAGAATCTGGCATACCACTTTTGAATCTTGTATGCCCTTTTCATGTGCTCTTTCTTCAGACATTGCAGAATCCAAATTAAACTCAAGACTAAAGAGGCAGCATTTACAGGTACCCATGAACTAAACTCAGCATTACAATTTGTCAAGTAACTTGAACTGTAAAATTCATCGAGGCTTCAACATTTACAATTTTACAGAATTAGATTCTTATATCTACTATTTCTTCAAGATTTTCAGCACAGGTTTCAACAATAGATTTTCAAGCTCTAATGTTTCACTTGCAGACACTCATTCAAGCAATCAAGCAAGCTCCAAATCCAATATTTCTTCAAGATTTTCAACACAGATTTCAAAAAGTGAAAGTGAAACTAATTCCCATATTTCATATTGGATTTAGTCATATAGTAATGAAAAAACTTGCCTTCAACCTCTCCTGGTTCAGGGTGATCACGCATTTCCGTCACATCCAAGTTGAATCTGAAAATGATGTCCTTGACGGTAGTACCCTTGTATCTTTCAGAGTCACCAAGAGTGATTTTTGGCGTCACTCCAAACTCAGCTTTTATGACTTCCACCAGACTGGACACTGGAAGTATATCCCCCCATCTTGCATTCAACCTCAACAGTGCATTCTTCAGGCTTGGACCGCCATTTGCATTTCCTACCAGCATGTCTCTTCCCTTGGCGAGAGTACAGGCGAAGTATTCTTGGCAGCTCATCCCCGAGAATACTCCATGCCCGTCCCATTCCTTCTTCCAAAACCCACTGTTGGATTTATTCTGCGTCAAATTCGGCATATATTTGATCATTTCCCTCCGAGTATCCCTGTCCGGTGAAAATGAATACCCGTCATACAGTCTTGACTTGCCTGCAGTGACCAGTGCCTTCTCACTTCCGTCCTTCCTGTAACAAATTGATTGTGACCCTTTCCCCGGTCATAGACTGTGGATAACAATAGGGACATAAACTCGAACAGTATACCGACCGAGACGAAAATATTTCGGTACCCTACGGCGACGTTTAGGTCGTTGACTTCTACGATTTCGTCTGTGGGCTCGGTCGAAAGCAGTATACCTGAACACCAAATCCATGTAACTTGCCACTTTCTTTGGTCTGGGTTTTCCTCTGCCCTCGCCTCCTCCACCACTGCCTTTTCCTCCACCACTGCCCCGACCACCGCCCCTCTGCTTGTTATAATCCCCTTTCTTCTTCTTGAACGGCTTGCCCGGAATAGTAACACCTAAGTGCTGCACCCAGCTTTGGCCTTTGGGCCCGTAGCCTTTGCCTCTTCCGTGAGCACGGATTCCAGTAACTGTGACACCAAAAACACAAACAACATATCAAATTAATATTACAAAACAGCACTGTAACCTAACTACTTGCAAATGTTGAGATCTTCAACCATTAAGGAATCAGTGAAATAAAATATATATATTTCTATATCAGATTCATCCGATGGTCTAGTGGTTGGAAGCTTATCTTTCTTGCCTAGGAGACCTAGGTTCGAAGCACACTTATCATTGTTTCTAATTTTATTTTTTCAAAACATGCCAAATAATCATTTAATATAAAATAAATAACTGACCCAACAAATTTTGCACTTGGCTTAGTTGGTCAAAAGGTAACTTTGGGTTGCAGCATATCTGGTTTCGATCCCTAGTGGATCCAATATTTTTGTAGTTTTTGGAATTTCCACAAGTGGGCTGGCCCAGCCAAACTACAATGTATCAGATGTGGTGGGCCCCCAGCAACCCTTGACCTATTTTTTCTAAACACGTTGAACACTAACATACTCTTCTAAATTATTTATGAACACAATAGATAACTTAACATTGAATCTAAGTAGCAACAAGATTTTGCTTACCAGTCTTTTCGTGCTGAAACTCCCCATGTATATCTTTGTCGAGTGGGACAGAGACATCAGATAATTTTGCAATGGTCTTCAAAGGCATCTGTTGTGTAATAGAAATACATATACATATTGTTGTTAATCATTTGAAGGATAAGTGGATACAAGACATAAACAAGGAAAGGCAAATATGGTGGCTTTCAATCTAACCTGAATACCCTCAAAGATATTTCCCAGATTCCCAGGTCCCAAATCCACTGACAGAGGCTGCAAAGACAGCATATAATTTGTAAGCCTCTTCATTAACAATGTAGCAGATCTTTCCCTGCCCACAAACATGTCAGCTGCTATCATGGCCATTTTGTGCAATTCAGCATAAAGTTCCTGGAATGCACAAAATGAGAATAAATCATAATTTCTCAATACCCAACTTCTTTTACTTATCATTAGGAATTTAAAAGTGAATTAATCATCAGAAGTTATGAATCACAACAAACACAAGAAATACACAGAGTGCAAGAACTTGGTAGCACTAGTCACAATAACTGAAGAGTCATCGTAAGATTCCTCACAAAAGTGAATTCAATGACAGGAGATTGTCTTTCCTTGGATTAGTTAAAACAGGAAGAAATTAATATGCTTTTCTAATACAGATCATAACTTCTACCATGTGCACTAAGCTCTTAAATTGCTCAAGCTCTATTTCACATGTGCTGTAAACAATTATACTTCAGAATAATAAGTGGTATAAGTATAAACAAATCAATTAACTAATAGGTTTCTCTAAAAGAGAAGCAAATCAGAGACTAACATGACAGTTCTAATTGTTATTTTCTGTTCCCTAAAAGTGTTTAAAGAAATGAGAACATGGATTTTATTTAATGTACCTGAGATATTGGAGATGCTACCCATTCGGTCTCATCCTCCTGAGTGAAAATCATATACAGGAAGTACAAGAAAGCCTGCCGGATTGACGTGTACTAACTGGAGGGTATGTAAGAACCCAATCGTCATCAGCATCGAGAACACACTCCGCAGCAGCTCTTAGACCTCCTGCAGCTGCTGCTGATATCAATGCATGTCCTTCACGACATATAGAAGGTTGGCAAGCAGCTTCTTCCAGTTGATCACCCAAATTTTGCTTAATAACACTCTGTAAGGACATAATAACAGCAGGGCTCAATACTTCAATTTCTTTTGACTCAGAAGCTGCATGTTCTCCATCAAGGGGTTTGAAGGCTTCATCCACTCTCTTCTCCCCCAACAGAACATCAAGGAGATATAGAAACTTTACTACCCGTTCATCCAATTCTGTTGGTCCTCTATCTTCAGAATTTACTATATCATTCACCTTGGAAACAACAGTAGACAGAGAACCAGTTTTGACTCTTTCAGCACCAGAAAGCTCACCCTGTGGATCTGATATTTCTTCTGATGTTCTGTGATCGAGGCACAAACGAATTGAATTAGCTTTTATATAATAGTAAGTACCTTTCTGCACATGAAAATACATTATACTTCACTATCATGACTGCTATCCTATTATCTATGACAATTTGCTAGGAAATTCAATATCATCAGTGGCAGCCAAACCACAACTATTGCCTTATAAACAGTTAAAGAGTTCTTGCCCATAAATTTACAATTCAATCTTAACAGCAGTTGCTCACAAACGATACATCACAACTAGTGATTCAAGTTACACCAATGAAATAACAAATAATGTTACTAACATAGAGCAGCTGAGCATAACATTAATGTCCAAAGCAGTTTCATACATCATGGCTATTATGATCAAACAACGGTTAACAACTTACCGAATGAAGGCAATACGCATTTCCTCAGCAGATCCGTTCTTCAAATCTAGAAGGTGTCTTCTATCCTATAAAGAGAGAGAGATATGCATTTAGATGGACGAACAATTTGTTTATCCAAAAACTAGGTACAGAACAATATAAGCCCCACTCATGATCGCAAGATTAACTCGGAACGTACCTCCATTGGATTCCTCCTTGGCATTTTTACTAACAGTTTTTGAGCGATCAAGATCACCTCAACGAATTCCACTTGCTGTTGTTGCTGTTCACGTTCACGAAACGAATCAGAAGGATCTTTGAACTTAGAACTTGCTAGCAACTCGTCCACCCATGCTTCCACTCCGGTTCCGTCGGCGATCTTGGTCGCTCCTCTATGAGGCATCGCTGTATGGATATGATCTTCGCCTCTGTAACCGCCCCTGTCTTTGCTCGTCACCTCTTCGATCTCCCAAACAATGGCTCCCAAACCAAAATCGGTTCGTTCAGAGAGAAAGAGCCGAGAGGAGGAGAGGGAAAAAGCATTTCTGTTATGGCGCGCGCACGCACCTGGTACTTATAAGGGAGCGCCAAGTAAAACGACGCCGTTTTAGAATACTTGCTTTCATAGCTAATAGTTGATTAACAACAACTCAGTTAACTTTTTGGGGAAGTTACAAT
The DNA here is from genome assembly GCA_036897725.1 of Erodium texanum. Lineage (NCBI taxonomy): Eukaryota > Viridiplantae > Streptophyta > Magnoliopsida > Geraniales > Geraniaceae > Erodium > Erodium texanum. The sequence goes on along the minus strand of JAYMSW010002206.1, from coordinate 9,336 downwards.
TTCAGTTAGAAGATACATGTTCATTTATACAAAAATGACTAAATTATTCATATATTTACCCATTTTACCATCTAAATTAAAATGTGTATAATAAGTATTATATTTTCAGCTTCCGATCCTATTTTATTGTTTAAACCTACAAAAATAACTATAGTTTAAAATTTTACAATTTTTTTTTCAGGTTCGATCTTATCAACTATTCCCAAAAACTAGAGTAAATATTATAAAATTGGAGATGGTAATCATGAAAATGTTGCTTGATATATAATTGTACACAGTCCTTCCTCTTTTCAATTATAATACGTCATAGTTTTTTCTGTTTTTCAAACAACCGAATACAATCACTACCAAAGTCATGTACCACTGAGAGTACACCTTACAATCACATAGCGAACAGGGCAACCCCAATCAACTGAAGCTAGCACGATCAACCAACCACATAGCTGACACTATGATCAGCAAAGTCGGCACTAAAGCCAGCCGAAGCTGGTCACAAAACTCAACATAGTACCTATTATGCTTTACTAGATACATTACAACCTATACCATTTCAGCACACTCACTCGACACACATTCACCCGGACCTCTAGACCTTCTGCCGTGGTAGCTTGCGCCATCTTACAGGCGTGGGCTACCCGATCCAGGCACCCCACACCCTTCTAAGCTCAGCTTGAGCCGACAACAATCCAACAGCTACCTTCCACTGCGCTAGCTTCTCTGATGTGGCGGCGGTTGGACCCAAAGCACTAGGGTCATAGTTTGACAGTGACCAAACGGGGATGTATCCCTTAACACCTAAAAGCCCCGATCTTGCTCAAACTATCAAATATAACAAAACTGGGCACCGATTTATCCCTTACTCGTTCCCTCCATGAACACCCAGACTACTCATAATACGACATAGTTTAAATGCTATAAGAACCCTCCTTCCTCTTTTCACTATCTCCTATTCCTTGTTTGTGACAAATATTTATTATGCTTGAGTTTCTTTAAATGTGGATCACCATATCGTCATTTTTTAAAGACAAACTCTAACTAAAGTATTCCAACTAACAATTTATCTAGTAGTTTAAGTTAATAATATATATTAGATATTTAGTTGTATCAAAATTCCTCAGTGTTTATTTATGAGATGATTTAATGCCTCTAACGCCATCTTAAGTTGTAATGAAATTACTCAAAAAAAAAAAGAGTTGTAATGAAATGCATGTAACATTTATTTTTCTTTGTTGTGTTTTAAGAAAGTATAAATAATTTTAGATATGTAATTATTGCTTTCTTTTGTTATTATGTTTGGTAGAATAATGAAGGAAAGTATTGTGTACTTTGACATAAACATTAATCTATTTTTTGTTTGAATCACACATTAATCGATTTAGTCTTTAAGAATGTGTTATAAATTGGTGTTTTGGGTTGAAGATGCTCTTGTAACTTCTAAATTCACCCATATTACCATATTATTACATTTGTAAAATATAAAACTTTGTTACGAGTAAAGTTTATTATGTTAATCCGATAACAAATGCATATTTTTTTATACAACTCAAATGAAATATCTTGAAATATAAAGTATTAATTATGGTCCTTGCAAAAAAAAAAATTGTATCCATCTAACAGAAACAATACAATCCTTCATTACATATATATGTTCCCAACAAAACCAATCAAAATTCTTAAGCAAGCATACATTAAAAAACCCAAAATTAATGATATTAAACCAGAAAATGTGCCGATTATATATGAATGTGATGCCAAATGACAAAGATGAGGAAATAAATAACTTAAATTGTGAATCAAAATTCTTCAGGATTCGATAGAACTATAAACGCCTCTTTGAGCAAATTTAGCCCTCAGGGCGATAAAACTTACAATAAACCTGTTAAGATACCCCTTCAAGGCTTAATGTACTTTCTCATTTTGAAGATGACTCGGTATTATTGGAGCCCTTGCTGAGTTGAATTGCTTCAGCAACAGCCTCGACCTCTTCCTTTACTCTTTCAAACATGTTTGGCCCTTTGACTTCATCTGTACTGGTGAACTCGTCGATGTCATCGCTGGTACCGTGCGTTTCGGTGTGGTGCTTAGGGGAGTGAATTATTGCATTTATCTCTTCCTTGGCTCTTTTTATTATGCTTGGGCCTTTTGCATCCTTCTCTTCTCCTTCACCAAAAAAAAAAAACATAATAAGAAAGCTCGGCTTTATAAATAAAAACTCTATTTGAGCTCTTTAGGTTTTCAATCTCTATTGTGTTTCTTCAAGTGAGATCAACAACCAATTCAAAATTTCTAATCATTTTATACGATTAGGACCTATGATTCCCTCTAAAAGGGTCTTTGAAACCAACAATTTAGCATATCTTTCATCACGAAACAATCTTCATTTTCAATTAACATTACTAAATTAGCAACCCACATTCAAATTTGCAAAGAGCAAGCAGAAATTTTTTACCTTAGCATACCAACAACACGAACTCATTTTCCAGAACATGTTGGGGTTGGATATATGATATATCAATATCAATCCTCTAGCAAAATTATCAAGATCTTGTGATTTCATCAATTCAAAATTTCTAATCGTTTCATCTGTTGGGGCTTATGATTGCTCATCACGTAACAATCTTAATTTTCAATCTACATTACTAAATTAGCAACCCGATTCAGATTCGCAAAGAGCAACCAGGAAATTTTTGAAAAGGGAATGATCTTTCCTAGCATACAAACAACACAAACCCATTTTCCAAACCAATTTGGGGTCGAATATATCAAATTATCAAGAACTTGTGCTCATATTGACATAAACTCTATCTACTCAGTTAAGTAACACTTCCATATTTTTCTTACTAAGTTCTATCAGGATCGTTATTAATGTCCATACCAAATCTAACTTGAAGACATTTCCTCTCAGGTCACAATGTTCAAAAGTAACTAATACTCATCTTCTCTCCCATTGAAACTCCTTAACCCTAATTGTTACCGCATCATTTCTATAAATCGCATAAAAATCATTCTACAATTCAACAATGTACAAACATTAACGTGCACAAAATCATCATAGCGATAAATAACTACATCTACACGGTGTAAGAACATTTCAGCAAGAATTCGAATGCAAAATCGATCTCTTCACGATGAAGAAACGTCAAATTTCACGGAGAAAACACATATATATTAACCATTGAAGAGAAATTAGTGAAGAATGAGCTAAGATCTGAGGAAAAATCACCTGATCGAGAATTTTCAGGCGCAGGGTTTGGTTCCGCCATTGAAGCTTCCGTGCAGAGCTTCGACTGCTACCACCCTCTTCTTCTCTGCATCGTGTTCAGCGTCGAGAGAGGTTACATCTTGTCCGTTGATTTAATTTCTGACGTGGAAGGATCGTGTGCGTCAGTAAGTTTGGGCCTTGAGCCCGATGGCCCGGAAGACGAGGATAGCTGTCGATTTCTCATTGGTCCAGCACAGATTACTGAGCAACGTGAAAACGACGGCGTCGCACGCCGATGAATTAATTAAGTTTAATTTATTTATTAACTCAGTGTTTTGGTTCATTATTGTTTCAGAAAACGAAGCGTGCACTAAAAAAGAAAGTGAGATCTAACCGTTGCGGTTTTTTTTGTGCTTTTTATTTCGAATTTCAAAATTCAAACGTTCATATTCTTTGGTTTCTCAGTTAAGTTAAAGACCTTCAAAATTTAGAAACTACTGAGAAACATTTCCGATTTTGATTTTCGAAATGGGTGGTTCTGGAAAATGGCTCAAATCCTTAATCCCGACGAAGAAGACGGATCAAGTAAGCTTAATCAGACAGCAACGTAGTCAAATTCGATTTCTGATTTTCTCGATTTTGATGTTTCGGATTTGGGTTTTTAGGATAATGCGGGTGATAAGAGCAGGAGGAAATGGAAGCTATGGAGGAGCTCCTCCGAAGGGTTTGCGATGAAAAGGGGCAACGTGGCGGCGTCTGAGGCGTCGGATTACTCGTGTGCGGCGGATGATCTGTTGTTCACCGCCGCTGTGGCGGCTGTGGTTCGAGCTCCGCCGAAGGATTTCTTGGTGATCAAGCAAGAGTGGGCTGCGATTCGGATCCAGACAGCCTTTCGTGCCTTTCTGGTAAATGGGTCTCTATGCCCTTCTGTAATTTTACTGTTCTGCAACTTCAGTATAGGCAAATTGTTGTTTATTGTGAGTTCTGCAACTGTATTTTGTTAGTTCTTAGTTTATGTGTTTTCTTTCAATCAAATTCTTATGCCAATTTGATCCTAAGTTTAGATTTTGTTCCCAAATAGTTCCAAGTTTGTTGTTTTTGTTCTAATTTAATCCTGATGTTTGATCTGATTTTGTTCCAATTAAGTCTTAAATTGGAACATTTTTCAATCTAATGCTATATGAGCTTGGTTTTTTTTTTTTCTAAATTAAGTTAGCTATGTAATGTTCTATAGATTGTGAAATTAAGTCTTAGATTGGTTATAGCTACAGGTTTTAGCAACTTAGCTGTGTAATAATACTACAGTAAAGATAGTGTCTTTTTAGTACTTGTAATTCAAACTTCATGTGATTGATCAGAAGACTTGAGCTGCTATCTATTTTTGGGAAAATGGGTTTTAAACATAGATGGTCAAATTTGGGATTTGTGTGGTCAGCTTTAATTAGTTATGAACTTGTATGGTGGCCTAGGGGCTTGATAAATTGTTCATGGCTATAATTATTCATGAACCTGTATGATAATTGATAGGGACTTGATGAATTGTTCATAGCTGTAAGGGCATTATTACGGTCTAAGGACTTGAAGGGCTTGATCATGTTCATAGCTTTCAGGTCTTGATGAATTGTTCATATTGTTCATGGCTTTAAGGGATTGATCATGTTCTTGACATGCCATTGTATGATCTTAAGTGACTTATTAAGGTTCTGAAATGCAGGCAAGAAGAGCTTTAAGGGCCTTGAAGGCAGTAGTAAGGATTCAAGCTATATTTCGAGGATGCAAGGTGAGAAAGCAAGCAGCTATTACACTTCGGTGCATGCAGGCTCTTGTACGGGTTCAGGCCCGAGTCAGGGCCCAATGTGGGAGGTCAGAAGATCAAGGAGCTGATAATGAACATCAACAAAACCAGAATGATCCAATCAAGCAGGCCGAGGTGGGGAATGTTTTTGTTTGCCATTAGTTCTTGTCAATACTATTAATGTTTGTTTTGTTCCTTACGAGGATATGCTATGAATTTTTTCAGCAAGGATGGTGTACTAATCACGGAACTTTTGAGGAAGTTAAGGCCAAACAGAAAATGAAGCTTGAAGGAGCCATCAAGAGGGAGAGAGCAATTGCTTATGCACTCTCTCAACAGGTAATGAACTTGAAGTTTTATAGTTAACTTCATATTCATTTGGGATAATAGTGAAAAAAATATTACATGGTACTTTCGTACAATTATCCCTATTATCTTGTACGATATTCATGCATAGTTTTGTTTCTTTTAGCAATTGAGATCAACCCCGAGCCCGAATCCAAAACCAAACAAGTCCCTTCCCTCAGTCAAGCATCACAAGCTCTACGATAGTAGCTTGGAATGGACATGGCTCGACCGTTGGATGCCAGCTAAGCCATGGAACAGAGAAGAAACACAAACAAACTCATCCCTGATGAGTCCTCCATTTTCTTGCGAATATGACAACAACGTGAAAGTCAGAAGGAACAACGTGACAACAAAAGTTTCTGCTAAACCTCCTAAACTCGGTCAAGTCACACATTTTTCTTCAGACCCGAGTTCTGAATCCTTGTACGATGAGAGCTCAGCGTCTACTTCATCTTCTTCAGAGGGCAACATGGGAAGGCGTAAACCTAGCTACATGAATCTAACACAGTCAACTAAAGCTAAGCAGCAACCTTGGAAGCATGTGAATCATAGTACTCAGTTTCTTAACGAGGATTCGAGAAGCAGTGCTGGTTCTGATCCTCGGGGCAATTTGAGCAGAGATCTCTACCCTCCGATGCAATCAGGTAGACTTGATTGGGTAAGGAATCAGCAACATGTGAAGAGGTTTTGCTAAGTTTCATGGGATTTTATTTTATTTTGGTGTGTTTGTTCAACCTCTTGTTGTTTGTGATTCTGAAACCACTCAAACGATAGAAACCCGAAGAATGTTAGGATAAGTTAGTAAAGATCACGGTCGAATATCTTCAATGTTAATCACTGTTGTTATTATCTGTATTTGTGTGATTTTTTGCAACGAAAATGATTGTTTGAAACGTGTTTGTGCTGATATGACAATGTGAAATTTCTTGTGTGATAGCAAATTATGAATACAGAATCCAAATGTGCTATGAACTGTACTGAATGGTAAGACTTTAGTGTCATTTTAACCATTTTGTACATGAGACTTAAGAGAATCAAAAGCATTTGGGAGATTAATACAAAATTAGTCATCTTAACCATTTTGTATATGAGACTTTATACGTATTTTTTTTTTATCATTTTAATTAGGGAAAACTATATAAAACGTCGGTGAACTAATCTGTCTTTTTGGAAAGTAACGGTGTTTTTAGGTCCTCAGCAAAAATCAACGGTGAACATATTTTCCGTCTGCAAACTGACTAACACCGTTAGTTTTTTGTATGAAATAACCATTCTACCCCTCCCCTGATTAAAGGGTAGGGTGTTAGGGTTTGTTTCGGGGAGATAGTAGTTTTAGGATTCACATTTGGGAAGATGGTAGTGTAGGGTTCGTTATTTAGGGTTTACTTTCGGAGAGGGGTATTTTAAGGATTTCAAAAAATATTTGTCTGGAAAAATTCTTCACCGATATATTTTGCTAACCACCTAAAATGACCGATACTTTTCGAACATATATGTTTCGACACCGTTAAAAAATAAACTTAACATTATTATTTTTTTGTATAAAGGGCAGTTGCATCGTTGAACCTTAAACTAGAGTAGATTGAAACACAGAAAAAACTTATCGTTTCAACTCATATAAAGTACATTAAAGGTGTTCATTTTTAACCCAAGGAACGGACTACCTGCCAAAACCTGCTTATATGGAGACTATAGGATTTGGACCACGGATTATAGAGTGGGTTACAAATTAAAAAATGTTGATCCAGGGTCAATTGGACCGGACAATAGATCACAGAATGGAAGACACGTTCAGGATCGACCCACCCATTTAGGCTCGTCTACCTAACCAATACCAGCCCAACTTCCTAGCCAGGCCCAAGGCCCTTTACACGTTTACCCTTAAATGAATTCACCATTTCAACAAAATGATGAGTTCTCTTCTTCCGATACCATAACTCTCTCCATCTTCTTCTTCCATGCCCGATCTTCGCTCTCCATCTTCTTCCGCTTTTCTTGAAATTCTCCGAGTCTTGTCTAAATGGTCTGTTTTTCAGAACCGGCCCGTTTTCCGTCTGATCCAAATTAGAGCTTTAACATAGCAGAACTCCACCTAAAAATTGAGAACCGAAAGTTGCCAGGTAGGCCTCAAAAACACTGTAACGAGCCAGTACCCTAGCTCATGAACACCCCTAAAGTACATGGTAGCGAACTGTAATTAACCCTGGTTCTTAGTACGTGTCTACCAAATCCTGCAGACTAATCAATCTTCGATTTTGAACTAGCTCGGGAAAGCCCGAATCAAGCTCAACGCCAAGAACTATTTCCCTAAAAACTTTTATTACAACGATCATAACATTTTATGTCATAATAATCATCAAATTCACATGATGTTGTTCAAACAGTGAAAAAGTAAATTACATGTTCATATCTATTATTGCTCCGCAATTTACGGTAGGGTGGACCACAAGGAAGCACATCAACTTCAGCATTGCCATATATATAGCCTCAAGTCTCCTAATAATTCAATCTTTAAGCAATAACAATCAAGAACATGATCATATTCGAGAAACGATGCCGTTTCTCAAGGTAATGGAGACAAGACGATGAGATGGTTCGCGGGTCAGTAGCAAGAGGAAAGAGACAGTTCTGACGAGGAAGATTTGGACAGTATCATCATGGATCTGTTAAGGTTTGACTTCAGTCTTGTGTGCATGGCTATGTGTTCAAGATTGTTGTTCATGATCTGTTTTGCCATCTTCTCCACGTGGGAGGGACAGGACGAGAATGGCAAGAGATCAAGAGGCCATGGAAAGTTGTACATTATTGTTGCAAAAGAACAGAGAAACCGAGGCCTGTTTATCTATCTAGTTAAATATTTGAACTTAGGTTTACAATATTAGGAGGGTTCAAGTTTTAGTAAAAGTATCATTGAAGTTTTATTTCTCTTCAATTTTGATAAGACTTTTTATGGGTTTCTTGCTCTAACTTTGGTCGAACCTCTTTGATTTGCTATTAGCTCTTGTCCGTCTTATATATAGGATTTTTTGTTGTTGAAATTTTTGTCATAAATATTATATATCAGACATGAAGATATCATATTGAACTATTGATCATAAAAGGCAATATGGTAATATTACACACTCTGCGGTAACATTACAAACTCTAAAATTGGTAGAGATAACAATTCCTCTAGTCAGTATTGAATTAGCATAGCTCGCGTACTGCTCAACAACCAGATCATATCAGCCAGCGGAACAGGAGGTACACATATGATAACCGAAGACAAACAACTGTAAATAATACAAATAATAAAATTATTGTCTCCGCCGGGATTTGATCCATGATAGTTAAAAAAAATAACTTCATTGACTACTAGATTACCTCTAATTAATGAAAGGTGTAAATTTTATTGACCACAGGGAAAGAGAGACTAACTTGTCTATCTGGTTAAACATTTAAACTGTTTCTTTCATCTGTCATCAATTCATGTTCTTGGTCTTAAGTTTAGATCTTGATATTTTTTAATAATTACTAATAATAAATAAATAAATAACAGGTTTTGCAAGATACTTTTGTTTTTGAGTGGGTGAGAGAGTGTCCTCTGATGGCTCAACAAATAAAGCAAATCAGTTTTGGTGATATTTATTGCTGCATGTGCATGACATGGAATCAAGAATCTTGTTTGGTGCCTCTTTTATGTATCATTTCTTGCATTGCAAGCATTGACCATCCAAACCCTTCCTTTTTTCCTTCATAAGCAAGAGAGTATTGCCAATATAACTTAATGGTCATAAGCAAGAAATATTAGATATTAAGGGTTAAAATTGATCAAGAGTAGAGATATAAAATATGTTTTGAAAATTTATAAATTTTGTTATTTGTTTGTGATAAACAAAAATCTAATATAAATATCAATCATAAATATATACATATTAAAAACTTCGAAGTCCACAGTTTAACAACTAGAATGGACCAAATGCAACACTAAGCATATACCTAAGATAATACA
>JAYMSW010002205.1:0-14330 GCA_036897725.1 Erodium texanum | reverse complement strand
TTTGCGTGTGTTTGGCCCTGAGGGCCGCCCTCCACTCCGACCCATAGGAAGCTCTGCTGGAGATGGAGCCTCTGTTATCCTAAGATCAGTTCTTGAAAGGGCAACTGAAATCTTAACTGATCCTCATGTTGCTGGAAACTATAACATGCCTAACCCTGCCCTTTGGCAGGCTTCATTCAACGAGTTTTTTGCTCTTCTTACCAAGTATTGCCTGAGTAAGTATGAGACTATAGTGCAGTCAATAGCTGCCCAGAACCAGCTGAATGCAGAAATGATGGGTTCTGAGGCAGCAAGAGCCATAAGTTGGGAAATGCCTGTTGAACTCTTACATGCAAGCCTTCCTCACACTGATGACCACCAGAGGAAACTTCTATTGGATTTTGCCCAGCAATCCATGCCCATCACCGGATTCAGTACCCATAGTGGGAGTAGTGGCCATATAAACTCAGAATCAGTGATGAGTTAAGCATACCATACTGGTGTTTTCATAACCGAACCTGTTAAGCAAAGTGGGATCAAGCAACATCAGAAGTGGAATCCAAAAGTGCTGTAGCAAGCGACTCTGTATGTGGTTTCGTCAGCTTTTTAAAATCAATATTTCTACTGCTTTCTGAAAACAAAACAAGCTATTCTCAAAATTTTGAGAACTTACAGTCATGCATGAATGTGTATTTTACTGAAATTCATGATATGGGAGTTTGTTAGCTGGAAGTTCTTCTGGGGAGCTTTATTTTGATGCTCTGTTGCAACTATCTGGTGTACTGCAAGCGTCCGGAGTAGCTGAGATGTACAGGTGGTGATGTGTTACAGAGATAGCTTGAAAGTGTCTTTTTTCGATTTGTTGCTACTTGTTGATTTCAATAGGCAGTTTAGTTCCCATGCAGCAATGTATTTTGGTGGAATTAGTAGATGGCTGGTTCTGGTGTTAGAGAAGTATTGAACATTTTATATTGTTAAAGGCATGTATTAATTAGAAAAAACAGGAAAATAAAACTTGAAAAAATAGACATTAACTTAGATCCTCCTTGTATTTTGTTATAATGACAGAGGTACTGTTACCAATTAAATTCTATGTATTTGTGTGTATGATGCTGCAAACTAGTTTAAAGTTGCTTTCTGTTCTTGCAATTAATTTATGTCTCAGCCAGATCATACAGTTGTAAAATATACTTCGTGGTAGAAACATGTGAAAACAAGAGGTCATGTCCTCATTTCGCTCAAACCATAACGTTCTTCATTCAGAGTCAGTAAATAAACCACTATTAATATTGTTTGATTTAGATATCAAAATATATGATTCTTCAACGCACCTGATTTCTAGTTTCGATCCAGCTGCAACCTGGCTCTTTCCCAGATGAACTCTCTTCCATCAACACCCTTACTCTGCCTACCTCGTTCCATCGGCCAGCTTCAGCATGAATGTTTGACAAAAGCGCATAGCTTGAAGCTTTATGTGGTTCAAGTCTCATAAGCTTTTCAGCAGCAAACTTGGCAATATCCTTATTGTTGTGTATGCGGCAAGCTCCAACCAGAGCACCCCATGTTTTTGCATTTGCTTCCATCTCCATTCCCTTCACCATTTCAAAAGCTTCCTCCAACCTCCCTGCTCGGGCCAGCAAGTCAACCATGCACGCATAGTGTTCTGCAGAAGGTTTGATCTTGTGCAGTATAGTCATGGACTCGAACAGTTTCAGACCTTGATCAACTAGGCCTGCATGATTACAAGCTGATAAAATCCCGGTGAACGTTATTGAATCAGGAACAATACCTTTTGTACACATCTCTTCAAAAACCCTCACTGCCTCTTTTCCAGACCCATGTATGGCATACCCAGTAATCAGTGAGTTACAAGAAACCACATCACTTTGATCGATATCCTCGAAAACGAGCTCAGCTTCTGCAATTCTTCCACATTTGGCATACATTGTGATCAAGGCATTGCTGATGCACAAATCTTTAGCTTGACCACTCTTCAGAGCGAAGTCATGAAGTTGCTTCCCTACTTGCAGCTCTGCAAGATTGGCACAGGCACTTAATTCACAAACAAAAGTTGACTGACCGGGTTTCTTCCCATCTTGCAACATCAAGACAAAACCTTTCAGAGCTTTCAGGTATAACCCATTCTGCATAAAACCGTTAATCAATGAATTCCAAGAAACTATATTTCTTTCTCCCATCTCATTGAAGAACTCAAGTGCTCTCTCTGTTTGTCCTACTCGACCATAGCCATCGATCATAGTATTCCAGGAAACTATGTCCTTCTTCACCATCTGTTTGAATATATGGTATGCCTCATCCATTCTTCCACACTGTGCATAGCCTGTAATCATGGTGTTGCAGCAGACAACATCACGAGTCCCAATCTGAGCAAAGAGTTCACTAGCTTCTTCCATCCTTTTATTCTGTACATATCCCGAGATCATTGCTGTTTGAGCTCCAATGTTTCTGTAAGGCATCTGATCAAGCATCTCTCTGGCTTTGTTAACCTCACCAACGCCTGCATACCCTTTAATCATCGTAGTCCATGACACCGAATCCCTCTCAGGCATTTCAGTAAACAACTTAGCAGCTTCATCAATTAAGTGGTTCCTTACATACGCATCAATCATAGCATTCCAAGCAACTGTGTTTCTATATCTCATTTGATCAAAAACTTCTCTAGCCTCCACAATCATGCTCTTCCGAGCAAGCCCACATAAAATCGTAACACTAGAAACAACATTCGGGTTTGGAATCCTCTTAAAGAACTCCAAAGCAGACTCCAAATCACCCACCTCCACAAAACCATCAAGCATCAAATTCCACGAAACCACATCCCTCTCTTCCATCTCCTCAAAAAACCCAGATGCCAAACACATTGCTCCATTCTTAGTATAACCAGCCAACATAGAATTCCACGAAACCAAGTTCTTCACTGGCATTTCATCAAACAGCTTCCTAGCATTTTCGAATCTCCCACTTTTTGCATAACCCGAAATCATAGCATTCCAGCAACCAGGGTCACTCTTGTCAGGAAGCAAATCAAAAAGCTCTCTTGCCTTCTCAAGTGCTCCAATTCGAGTATAGCAAGTTATCATCAGGGTCCAAGTAAACATGTCCCTCCTACGCATCTTCCCGAACAGCTCACTAGCTTCCTCGACCTGCTCATTGTGCACGTACCCAGAAATCATGGTGTTCCAGGAGATCAGGTTTCTCTGAGGCATTTTATCGAACAGGTTGCGTGCATCAAGGATCCTACCATTTTTGGCGTACGCAGAGATCATCGAATTGTAGGTTACAGTATTTTTCTCGGCCATTTGCGAGAAAACTGAAATCGCTTCATCAATCCGACCCGATTTCCCCAACCGAGTAATCTTCTTGTTCTGGGTAAAGACATAGCTTCTTTGCTCGCCGATCGCAACCAGCCTCGACTTCATGAGTTACAGAGTGCTTGGACCTCTGAGATGTAGAGGATTAGTCCTTTTCTTTCCTGTTGGGCTCTCACACTGGGCCTCTCAAATATCTAAACGGACCCAAGCAAAATATTTTGGGTCAAGATCTTTGATTAGAGTTCGGACGATCACGGTCTCATATTCGATATAAAAATTAAATTATATTTTAATGATATTTTAGAATCGATTCACGAAATGGAGATTTTTGATTCTCAATAAGAGATAAAAATATAAATACAGGGAATACAAAATCATCTGTTGTCGCTCCTTTGCCAAAAATATTAAATTATGAATGAATAGTTAAGTATATTTTCTGACTAACTAGAAAAAAAAATGAGATTTACTTGTCCTGTTTATGAATCATAGTGCAGTAAATAATCTCCAAAACAACCCACATTCCAATTATTACTTTTTGGATACAACAAAAAAAAGAAACAGAAACAGTATATCATGCTTTTGGCATATAATTACATGCAAGTACTAGGATGTCTCTTTCAAGCTTCCAACAATTCTCTGCAACTGGAGGACAAGTTATGACATATCATCAAGTTCTAATGGAAAATCTGATTGAGATTTCCCAAACATCCTTAATCAAACAAATCAAAAACTCCTTCAAATAGATCTTCCTCCTCAACCTCTCCAACTTTCCCTTCAGTTCCTTCAGCACTGTTTGTTTCTTCTTCCTCTCCTCTTTCCTGTTGACCAAACAAGAGGTAAGGGTGTTTCAACCTCAAAACAGCATAAGTCAACAACCTAACTATGAACAAAAATGGCATAATTATTCTCAATCACTCACCTCATCAAGTAAAAAGAGGCTTTCAACATAATCAACAGCATGATTTGCCTCATACCCAAGATCCCGAAAATGGCATGGATCACGAAGCTTAGGATCAAACATAACCAGATGGCTGTACCGCATCTTAAGAAGAACTTGACCATTTCTAGAGAAACATAAAGGGTCAGCCTGCAAATTTATCCTGAACAATTTAATCCAAGAAACTCGATCCACCTTTGTAGCCCAAACAGTAAGTAACAATCTATGCCTCAGATCATCAGCAAACAGACCCAGTTGTGATTCCCCTAACACTGCAATCTTCTTCCCAGAATCAGTTTCCAAATCAAACTCATCAGGGAGCTTGATGTTTCTGAACTTCTCATCAACCAAGTTCAATGCTGTTAATTTTGGATAGTAATATGGAAAATCACTACCCAACGCCTCCTCCTCTTCCTTGGTCTTGTATCGCGCTCCCAACCAATACAAAGAACCATCAATAAAAGTACTATCGTTAGTGAACTCCTTGATGGAAAGGCATTGAACATCTTCATCTGCAATCCTTCTCCAAGCACTGGTTCTTGAATCATAAAGCTCGCCTATTGATGGATAATCAGGCCGTGACAATGATCCTCTGTCATTTGTGTATGTCATTTGGACAACCTTGTAATAGAATTCATGATCAGGAACAAACCCAAAACCGATAACTGTTTGGACATCACTTTGGTGACCATGGATGGACTTAGATTGTAGCTGATGATTGAAGTCATCAGTATCAGGGAGGATCTTGAATCTACGAATTGTCGGGTTCCACATGATCACTCTGTGTAAATCAGAGATACAGACTAAGCCATTGCAATGGCCTGCTATGAATAAATCTCTGTATGGATCAAAAATTTGCTTTCTATGATGAATCCATGGCCTCTTCCATGGGAATCGGATTTTCCTGTGCTCAAATGTTCTCAGAGACAAGTAATCTATGGTTGCTTCTTTAGTATTGGATCGCTTTGGATAAGGAAGGAAGAGAAGAGCATCAGTATTTGCTTTTTGGAACTGAAGATGATGGCGAATGAAACATGAGTCTTTGCTAATCAGATCACACCAAGATTTGGAGACGCACATGAACCGTATCAAGGATTTTGCTGGCAGTCTTGTCAGGATATCAAAAACAAGATCTTTCTCACCCAGATTCGTATTTGATTGATCCATCTATGCGATCGACCCAGTATAAATCAATTAAGTTCTTTTTTCCTCAACCCAAGATAGAAACTCAAATCTTAAGCACTAGAGCTGTTTGAGTAACCTGAAACACATTCACAAAAATGAGCTAATCAAATCCTAACTTCACAGCCATAGCTAGAAACTCAAATCTCAAGCACTATTCATGAGTTTGGATCAAAAATCAGGGCGATCCAACAAAGCAGGTTTCTTTGAGGCATTTTATCAAACAGCTCTCGTGCATACATAATTGAATTGACCATTAGAGACTTACAGTGGTTTTCAGAGAATTTCTGATGGCAACCTCAGTCCTGTCCGGTTTGTCCAACTGGGTGATCCTTTTCGACTCTGGTTTGATGCAGATTTATACAATGAGCGTTGACTTTATGGATTCATGTGCATTGACTTGGATGCTCCACAGCTAATATAGTGACACAGACAGATGAGCGTTGACTTTTTTCTCTCTTTTATCAGCCCTTCTTCTTTTCTTTTCTTTTTTGATAACATCAGCCTTTCTTCTTTGTTCTTGATATATATTTTTTTTACCATTTTTGAATGTTATATGAAGTTTTTGTTTTTTTTGAAATATCTTTATTCCAAACAAATCTATTATATTCATATGAACTATTAGGATAAATTATAAAAAAAAATAGATCATCTTGTCAGACAATTTACATAAAAAGATTATCATTTATTTTCTAGTACATATCGTGACTCTGATTTATTTTTTTTCGTTATACTAATCTCTAACAAAATTAAATAAAGTGCAAATTAAGCAACAAAAAAAAAAAAAAAGATAAGAGAGACCTTGATCCCTACCCTGATCTTTATCCCAAATGATTACTTTTGGACACAACAACAAAATAGAACCCACATATTATGCTTTTCAGCAGACAAGTACATGCAAGTACTAGGATGTCTCTTTCAAGCTTCTGACACATTCATGGTTCAATTCTCTCCAACTGAAGGACAAGTTTTTACAAATCATCAAGTTGTAATGGAAAATCTGACTGAAATTCCCCAAACATCCTCAATCAAACAAGTCAAAAACTCCTTCAAGTAGATCTTCTTCCTCAACCTCTCCAATATGCCTTTCAGTTTCTTCATCACTGTTTGGTTCTTCCTCCTCTCTTTCCTGTTGACCAAACAAGAGGTAAAGGGTGTTTCAAAACAACATAAGTCAACAACTTAACTATGAAAAGAAAATGGCATAACTATTCTCAATCACTTGCCCCATCAAGTAGAATTAGGCTTTCAACATAATCAACAGCATGATTTGCCTCATACCCAAGATCTCGAAAATGGCATGGATCACAGAGCTTGGGATGAAACATAACCAGACGTCTGTATCTCATCCTTAGAAGAACTTGACCATTTCTAGAGAAACATAAAGGGTCAACCTGCAAATTTATCCTGAACAATTTAGCCCAAGAAACTCGATCCACCTTTGTAGCCCAAACGGTAAGTAACAATCTATGCCTCAGATCATCAGCAAACAGACCCAGTTGTGATTCCCCTAATACTGCAATTTTCTTCCCAGAATTTGTTTCCAAATCAAACTCATCAGGAAGCTCAATGTTTCTGAACTTGTCATCAACAAGGTTCAATGCTGTTATTTCTGGATAGCGATAAGGAAAATCACTACCCAATGCCTCCTCCTTGGTCTGGTTTCGCGCTCCCAACCAATACAAAGAGCCGTCAATGAAAGTACTATTGTTTGGGAACCCCTTGATAGAAAGGCACTGAACATCTTCATCAGCAATCCTTCTCCAAGAACCAGTTCTTGAATCATAAAGCTCGACTACTGATGGATAGTCAGGCCGTGTTAATGATTCTCTATCTTTTGTGTATGTCATTCGGACCACCTTGTAATAGAATTCATGATCAGGAACAAACCCAAAACTAAGAACTGTTTGGACATCACTCTGGTGCGTTTTGGGTTGTAGCTGATGATTGAAGTCATCAGTATCAGGGAGGATCTTGAGTCTGCGAATCATAGGGTTCCACATGATCACTCTGTAAATCAGAGATACAAATTAAGCCATTGCAATGGCCTGCTATGAAAAAAATCTCTGTATTGATCAAAAATTCGCTTTCCGTCATGAATCCATGGCCTCTTCCATGGAAGTTGGATTTTTCTGTGCTCAGGCTCAGCTGTTCCTAGGGACAAGTAGTCTATTGTTGCATCTTTAGCTTTGGATTGATTTGGGTAAGGAAGGAAAATAAGAGCATCAGTATTTGCTTTTTGGAACTGAAGATGATGGCGAATGAAACATGAGTCTTTGCTAATCAGATCGTTCCAAGATTTGGAGACGCCCATGAACCGTGTCAAGGATTTTGCAGGCAATCTTGTCAAGATGTCGAAAACAACAACTTTCTCGTCCAGACTCGAATTTGATTGATCCATCAACGAGATCCAGAGAAAAAAGAAAGATAAACCCAGTAAAAGTCAATGCCTTTAAAGCACAATTAGGATCTTTCTTCCTCAACCCAACAAAACCATCCTTGAAGATAGCTTAAAGTTCGAGTAACCTGAAACACATTCACAAAGATGAACTAATCTAATCCTAACTTCACAACCATAGCAAGAAACTCAAATCTCAAATATTGCCAACACTAGTTATGATGTGGAAACAAAAATCACGGCGATCCAGCAAAGCAGGTTTCTGTGAGGCATTTTATCAAACAGGTCTAGTGCATAAAAGATTCAATTGAAACACCAGAAGACTTACAGTGAGCGGTTTTTAAAGAATATCTGATGGCAATCTCAGTCCCGTCCGATTTGTCCGTTGATCCTTTTCGACTCTGGTTTGATGTAGACTGATACAATAAACGTTGACTTTATGGAAAGACGAGCCTTGACTTTTCTCTCTCTTTCTTCTTCATGGATTATTCCAAACAATATTCATATGACCTTTTACTATAGATTTTTAACACATCTTCAGTCACATTCTCAATTCTCAAACCCAGAGATAAGATCTTGTAAATACATGGGCAAATGAGAGGTGAACTAACTATTTTTCTCATCAAAACATGATATAACACAATCTAGTTCTACAAGAACAAAAATTTCTCAAACTGTTTGTTAAAGATTCTAAAAATGATTTTATAAAAGATGCCATGACAACATAAATATAGCTCAAGTCTGAGGTACTAATACTAATAATTTAGTACTCTTCCCCAGTTCAAAATTGCTGCCTCTGCAATTGCACATTCCCATCCTCTCTCTATTCTTTTACCATTCATCAGTCATCTTCCTCACGACTACTTTCCCTAATCCATCCAATACTTCCTAAATAAATAGAAAGATCTGTCTTTCTAAAGCGAATTATAGCTCGTCGTGCTCAACCTTCTCATCTTTCGTTGCATCCGAATCCCCTTCTGCTTTCTCGGTTTCGGGGGGTTTTTCTTTCTCTTCCTCTTCGGTTGTTGGTTTTGATGTGCTTTCTTTGTCCTCGGAACTGCTATCGGTTTCATTCTTTACTGGTTTCTCCCCTTTGGGCTTTGGTTTTGGGGTCCTATCGGTACTCCCAACCTATACATATTGGGGCGGGTGGATATCAATAGATGAATGCATCAAAATTTTACAAAGAGTAACCGGTTACTTTCTGAAGTATGGTGAGAATCGCCATCTTACCTTGTTTTGTATATCAAGTATCTTCTCGTATACTTCATCAGATGTGAAGACCGGAGTGCTGAATGCAGAAGTTCTGAAATATACGAATATAATTAGATAATGAAAGTAAAACATAAACCAACTACAAGTGAATGTCATGTACTTTTTCTGTTCAGCTTCCTTCTCATTTAACCAGACTTTGAACTTGTCAGCATCACCCACAACCTGAAGAGAGAAATTCACTTCAAATGGAGATCGATACAGCATATACTCAAGAATGAACCTGATTTGGATTTGATTTTATTACATACCTCATCTATTCTATCTTTTGGAAGCCATGGCTTTTTTGTCTCCCAGGTACTTACAATCTGACGGTTTTCACAGAAGAAAAGGGTTGATATGTGAATGAAGTCACTTTATTGCATCATGTAACAAATACTTCCAAATATATCTCAAGTTACCTCTTTCAACTCTTCCAGGTATTTTCTACCATATTCCGATGCAGCGGGTCTTGCAGTAAGCTCTTTCACTCTGTGCCAAAAGAGCGTGTATATTCATATTAAAAATGTTCTGATTTAATAGATTAAAACATTCTAAATTGTTATATCCAAAAAATGTTATCTCAACTCAACAAAACCTGAAGACAGAATATAAGACATGCCTGAAAAATATTGGGTCCCCAACAGATTTTAAAGAATCTAGGCGCTTCTCAAACTCTACAGCAGTAGCATCCTCACCATCAGTATATAGCCAGTCTTGCACCTGAAACAGTAACCTCATGATGGTCAAGTAAATATTTAGAATACTGCAATAAATATGCTTCCTTCATATGCACACACAAGTAAACATAATTCAAATAATGAGGCTGACCTCATCAAGCTTCTCAACAAAGGATTGTCGTTGCTCGCTTGAAGAAATCTTTTCAAACTCCTCAGAAGTCTCAAGCTGAGATAAGCAATAATGTCAACAGAAAGTGAAAAAAGAGGCAAATTTTCAGTTTGTTGAATACTAATATATGACAACAATTATATAAAGCAAGATAAAGGAATGTGTAATAGTAATAGCATCAGTCATCAGTTCTGCAAAAAGTTGGACTGAATCTGTAAGGCTATGTGGGTTATGAAAGACTCGCCTTTTCTTTGGTAGTGTATATGTATCCTTCCAGATCATTCTTTAACTCTGCTGTTCTTCTTCTCTCTGCATCCTTCTTGTCCAATGCTTCTAGCTTACTAGTGGCTTCAGCGAGATACTCTTTCGAAAGAGATGCCCCAGGTCCTACAGTCTTCTCAACAATCTAAAACCAATGAAACAAAGACATTAGAACACAAGAAATTCATAAGAGTGAATGTGCCCAAAAGATGAATTACCAATGCTGTGACACTTTGTAATGACTTGTTTTTGCATGAATACATTCAAAGGCAGTAAGTTTGTTCGCACCTTCAATGGGACCCTAAAGGTTTTCTTTTTCAGCTTTCTTTCAGTTACAGTCTCAGTCATACTCTGCCCTTCAACAGAGGAGTTGGATGCAGAATTACTATCAAGCGCGTTGTCATTGCTTTCTTCTGAGGTATTCTTGGAATCACCTTCGGTAGATGGGTTAGATGCTGTAGTTGAGTTCTCCACAGTAATATTTTTTTTAGGAACTGCTACCCATTCTGATATTTCAATGACGGCATCTGCTTTATCCAAAGAAAGAATTCCACTTCTACTTAGAGAAAAGTGCATATTAGCCTTAATGGGAGAGGATAGATTCCTTGATGAATACCTAAACAAGACAAGGCAAAAAAAAAAATGTCATCTTTGTAATACTTTCCAACAAATAGAAACTTATTAGGCATATATTGTTGAGGAAGTTGAGAAGTCTTACTTCTCACTTGCATCAGCCAATCCAGACACGGCATATTGAGCAAATATTGGAGAGGTAACACCAGGAGGAAGGAGATCCTCATTCTCATAGGCAAGTGAAACATCAAAGTCTTTGCTGTGAACAATGGATCTGAACATCTGTTGAATTGTGATACCGTGTATAGTTAGTGATATAAAAAGCAAAAGAATCAAAAGATTTTTTTTATTTGTTTTTTTATATCTCCATCAATACCATCTACTGCTATCCTTTACCTTACTGGGGAGTTTTTTCATTCTTGTGACAAGTAACTGTTTAGTGGTCTCATCCTTTAAGAGATCAGGACCATCCAATTCAACAACTAATCCATACGAAGAACCATCTATCATTCCAAGCTTGCGGTTCAATTTGATTCCATCACTTAAATTTGCAGCGTGTAGTGATGAACCAAGAACAATAGCCTCATCAGCATCAAGATGCTTGTCCAGATCATTCCTTCCCAGAAACTCCTGGAGCTTAGCCTGTTAGAAGGAGAAAGAAGAAAGAATATTATTTCTTTCTCAACTAATCAAAGCTCACATACAAAAAAATGAAAAAAATTTGGACAACTATGTCTCTTAACACAACTGGGGCATCATCACAAGACAGATAACCACAGTTTGCAATGGCAATGAATTGATGTCATACGTACACAGATGCAGAGGGCTTTCATAAAAAAAAGTAAGTTATAGATTCCGTAAAATGCTTAAAACAGCCTGTTTACCACTGACAAATATCTGTTTTACATTTATCGGCTCAGTACCTTCTCCAATGCATGAAAAAAATGCTGCAGGCATATTCGCAAACAAAAGAACATAGTGCAAACCTGCAATTTTGGCACTCTAGTGGCACCCCCTATCAATTCCACTGCATATATCTCATCCAACTTCAAACCTGAATGATCAAGCACTTCTTTCAAAGGTGCGAGTGCTTTTTCCCATAGGTCACCACAGAGCTCTTCAAACTTCTCACGGGTTATAGAGCTCCTGAAAGAGAATAGATTTCAAATAAGTCTACAAATAACTTTTAGTCAATAATCTAATCCAACAATTGCATGACTTAAAACTAACTAATTGAACTTAAATTGGTAATTTGGATAGATTGCTTAAGTGCCTCTACCTGAAGTCTCGGTCATCGTATAGAGATTCAACTGACATCAGAGCCTGTGTGTTTGCACTCAAAATTTCTTTTGTACGTCTAACCTGTTTCTTCAACTTAGCCATTGCCTTAGGAGACTTCCTAACATCAACACCATTCCCAACTTGTTTATTGAACTCATCAGCAAAGTACTCAACCAAACGCAACTCCATATGTTGACCCCCAAGTTGTGGGTTCCATCTCACATCCTTAACCTGCACATATTTTAAGAATCAGTTATCAATGTTAACTACTTGGCAAATATGCAGATTCAACTGTGCAAATATAAGAATTAGCTAGTAAGTTTACTCTACCTGGAATTGATTAACTGACACAGTCTTTCCATACTCCTTCGCATTATAAGCAGAGAAATACACCAGTGCTGCATACGTGCTAGTTGCACCCATATCATAAAAAATGACATGCCTTGACCCATTTGAAAAATCCTTATCAATCCCATACTGCAACGCCGCACCAGAGTGCTCATTAATCAATGAAAGCACATTAATACCAGCCAGTTGAGCTGCCTGCAGCAAACCTTTCCTCTCCGCCTGCCCAAAGTATGGTGGCACAGAAATCACAGCATCCTTAACTGGTATTTTTGAATGAAACTCAGCCAAATTGCTCGCATAGCTGAAGGTCATTGCCAACAACTCCTCAGCTGAATAATCTGTAACTCCATCATCAATTCTAATGCTTGCAGCACCTCTAGGATCCTCCACAACATTATAGGGAAGGTACATTGAATCAAGAAAGCCCTTCACGTGCTTATACGGTTTCCCAACCATGTCCCGGATTAGGGAATAAACTCTGTCGGGGTATCTGGCCACTATCCCTGCAGCTTCTTCCCCGAGGAGACGTGTCTCAGATTGGAAAGCCACCAAGGCAGGGGATTTTCGCTTGGACATCTCGTTGATGGCCACCGAGATAGGGCTCTGCCCGGGTTTCAGGTTCACCACTGCAACTTTGAGCCATTCGGAACCTAGATCTATGCTCGAAACAGCAGATTGAGATGGAGCAACAATCAGCGATACCACAGCTAGAAATAACCCTAATCTGATTAAGATCGGCCCCATTGTGGATCTCGCAATTCTAAACCAATTCACCTGAAATTCTCTGCGAGCACAATAACAAGTGTTTCAGTTACAATAGCCCTGAGGCATACCTACTCATTCATTGTTTGGTTCTCAGAAAGTGAACGAAAACTAAATAGAAAATCAACAAATCGTTTCACTTTGTTCTTTGACTCAACTGTTCTCAAACCCAGTTCAGCCAGCTCGCAAACAGAAAAAAAAAACATCTACACGACTGATCGTAATTATAAAATTAATACTAGTACATGTGTTATAACACATTTTCTAAGAAGTTCCTGAGAATATACTTCTCAATTTTCTGGGAAACCAAACAGAGAACTGGAAAAGAACATGGAATTTTAACGACGAAATAAATAAATAAACAAATAGAGAGGTTTGAGAGGAGAAAGAGAGTGACCAGTAGTGCGTAGATTGCATTCTCCAGACGAACACGAACTGCTGTAGCAACTGTGTTTCTGTTTGGTTTCCGAGAAAATTGATACTCACCAGTCACCTCAGAAAAATGTTCCGGGAAAAAATTGGGTTTTTAAATAGGCGGGTGCTTAGGAACGTATTGCGTGGAAACAACAGATGATATCCAATTAGAACTCGCCACGTCTCGTAAAGTACACGTGGCAGCATTTGGAGCGATTTGTTGTGCTGTCTTGCGGTTAGTCATAGATTGTTGCGGAAGATTTTGGTCAAGTCAAGCTGCAGATCTCAATTTTTATTTTTATTTTTATTTTTCAATTGCAAACTCCTAACAAAAGAGGATTTTTAATTTAACGCCTTTTAGTTATTTTTATTTTGATGTTCCAAATAAAACTGCATTCCAGTTTTATTTATCCCCTTGATTATTAAAATTATTTTGAGTTTGTAAATTAAATGAATCTACAGCATCATTTACAATTTTTGTTTTATGACCAATGGTGAGAACAAAAATTCATTAAATTTTGAGCACAAAACTAATTCTCAAAAACACAAATTACTAGAGTTTTTTTTTTTTGGTAACTATAGATTAGAATGAATCGTGTCTGTAGATGTGTTCAACACATAAGACGTATCTAAACAAAGGTATTGTATATATTATCCAACCTATTTAACTAAGAAATGACACTCATAAGGGCATCCTTATTGGAGCGTTTGATGGCAGTTTCTGATGGCGGTTATGTCTATTATTTTACAAGTGAAGCTGGTCAAT